>JBBDHG010000371.1:272500-307500 GCA_037951165.1 Lophius americanus
TCGATCATCTTCTCATTGACCAATCAGCGTTCTCCTCCGGTTCGCGGCCGAGTTACGCCCACCGGGTAGGGCGGGTATGTTTGGAGGGCCGTTCCTCCTCCCGCCCTCCTCTTCAGGATGTAATAAAACCGGAGCAAAACCTGGGGCCACTAACATTCGCCTTTGGACCGCAGAACAGAAAAGATCGGCGGTTATACCTCACAACATCATGAAGATCGTAACAGAAACAGAAAAGTCCGGCTTGACTTATTCCAAATCTAGAGGTCTAGTGGCGTTAATCACCGGTATGGAAATATTGCTAGTTTTATTTCTTTTCTTCAAAACTAATTCCTCCTAACAGGATCGGACATCATTTTTTTGCTTTTGAATTTAAAACCGAAATTTGTCATTTTTTTATGATTTTTTTTTTTTTTAATCAAGCATATCTTCTCTTGTGTTGCAGCTTTTATGAAACAGCGGAGGATGGGACTGAATGACTTCATTCAGAGGCTTGCCACCAACTCCTACGCCTGCAAGCAGTGAGTATCATCTGACTCATGTTATTGTTTTGCACTCAGTCAAAGCCAGCAGGGGAAATGTATTTTATTTCTTTCCCCTGATTTGAAGCTTCCACAACAGCAGAGTCACATTCAGCCTCATCATCCTCATTGTTTCTCACACCAAGTTTGAACTCTTTATCCTTTCCAGCCCCGAAGTTCAGTCTATCCTGAACTTGAGTCCTCCCCAGGATGCTGAGCTCATGAACTCAAACCCCTCTCCTCCTGTAAGTATTTGAATTCAACTTGTATTTCCTCACGTTAACCCTAGATCTGCACCCGCCTCTGTTTACCTGTCGCATTCTAACCGCTGCGTCTCTCCTTTCCCCTCTTCATCACAGCCCAGTCCGTCCCAACAGATCAACCTCGGCCCGTCCTCCAACCCCTCGGCCAAGCCCAGCGACTTCCACTTCCTCAAAGTGATCGGCAAAGGCAGCTTCGGCAAGGTGCTGCTCGCACGCCATCGCACGGACGACCACTTCTACGCGGTCAAAGTCCTGCAGAAGAAGGCCATCCTCAAGAAGAAGGAGGTAAATCCTTGGGTCAACATTCGTGCGACCCCTCTGCTGAGGAAAACACAAACATTCCTTGCTAACAAACCCCCCCCCGCTGCTCTTTGTGTTCCTCAGGAGAAACACATCATGTCTGAGAGGAATGTGCTGCTGAAGAATGTCAAGCACCCGTTCCTGGTGGGCCTGCACTACTCTTTTCAAACGGCAGACAAGCTCTACTTTGTCCTGGACTACATCAATGGCGGAGAGGTGAGACGCTGGCTTAACTTCTGCCTGCAAAAAGATACGAGTGTGATTGGAGAGAGACGGGATACGCCTACTTTATTTTTATTTTTAAAGAGAGGGAGTTCTAGTTGGACTTAGAAGAGAAGTTCTCTGACCCAGAATCACTAATTATAAAGATGAAGCAGAAACGAGAGTGAGGATATCCTGTCAGGAGATGCCGAATAGAAGCTCTCTCTCGCCCTCCCTCTCTCTCTCTTTCATCTGTCTTTCATTCTCAAAAGGAAACTCCTCTCAGGAAATTATGGGGTCGTTTCGGACAGCAGGAGAAAACCTGGGCCAAAATTAGCAGCGACATTCAGGCTCAGTGTGTTTAATGGAGCTAATTTCCTGTGATTGTTGGACGAGTAAAGACAGCGCCGGTAATATATGGGCCTGTCAGGAAACCGGATGCATTTACTCTCCTTCTCCCCTTTCTCTTTTCTGCTGCACTTTTATCCCTCTATCCAGCTTCTCTTCCTCTCTCTCTTTCTCTTTTTCTCTTCCTCTCTCTCTTCTTTTTCTCTTTCTCTCTCTCTTTTTCTCTCTCTCTTCTTTTTCTCTTTTTCCTTTTCTCTCTCTCTCTCTCTCTCTCTTATTTTTCTCTTTCTCTACCTCTCTGTCTCTCTCTTTACCTCCAGCCCTCGTTTCATCCGTCAAACTTTTTTTAAACCCCTTTAACGTCTTGATTAAATACGGTAGACATTCTAAATTTACCATCAAATGACGAATCATTAGATCAAGCATGTCCTTAGAAAACGATTTGACTCTCATTGGTTGTTTTTTCTGTCTGTATCTAGTTACATAATGTTAAGTAAGTCCTCACATGCCAAAAAAAACAATCCTACTTATCAAATAGAACATTTTCAATTACCTTGCCTCCTCCTTGGTGGCCACTTTGACCTGCGGTGTCCCCCAGGGCTCCATCCTTGAGCCCTTTACTCTTTTAGCATTTACATAGTAAAATGCTTTCCTGTCTGTCAACCAAACCTACTGCAAGAACCTTTGTGCTCATTTTATCCGTCATGTCTCTCTGCCTCCTCCAGTTGTTCTACCACCTACAGCGAGAGCGCTGCTTCCTGGAGCCCAGGGCCAGGTTCTACGCGGCGGAGATCGCCAGCGCGTTGGGTTACCTCCACTCCCTCAACATTGTGTACAGAGACCTGAAGCCGGAGAACATCCTGCTGGACTCCCAGGGCCACATCATCCTCACCGACTTCGGTCTGTGCAAGGAGAACATTGAGCCCAATGGAACCACGTCGACCTTCTGCGGCACGCCAGAGGTAAGGACAGAAGACGCCTCTGACTCTGAACTTTTGACAGGCGTTCTTCTTATTTATTTAAGCTTATTTAAGTTTTGTGTAACTCACCACCTCCGTCGCGTCTTTCTCTCGCAGTATTTAGCGCCTGAGGTTCTGCACAAGCAGCCGTACGACCGGACGGTGGACTGGTGGTGCTTAGGAGCCGTCCTCTACGAGATGCTCTACGGCCTGGTGAGTGACGCTCATTCCTGATTTAACAGTAGATATTATTACTATAATTGAGATACATTTTTTAAACCGAATGATTGCTGCTGATGTAGGTCCGACGCTGCTACTACCCAGAAGCTAACTTTTTTATTTTTTTCTATCCCTCGCCAGCCTCCGTTCTACAGCCGCAACACAGCGGAGATGTACGACAACATCCTCAACAAGCCGCTGCAGCTCAAGCCCAACATTTCCAACGCAGCCAGACACCTGCTGGAGGGTCTGCTGCAGAAAGACCGAACCAAGAGACTGGGCTGCGCTGACGACTTTGTAAGTCGTCGTCGTCGCACGTATTTATGCGGGAAACATTCTTGGCGTTTAAGAACCCGGCTTATTTATTCTTCTCTCACGGCTCTTTGCAGATCGAAATCAAGAACCACGTATTCTTCTCCCCTATCAACTGGGATGAGCTCATTGCCAAGAAGATCACCCCTCCCTTCAACCCCAATGTGGTACGTTCCGTGTTAACACTTGTGTTTACCTAACCAAGTCGGGACCGTGTTTGAATTGAAAGACCTCCAAGTGTGGCGAGGCGTTTCCACTATTACAGCGTTACTAATCTCTCTCTCTCTCTCTCTCGCCCCTCCCCTTTTGACAGACGGGACCCAACGACCTGCGGCACTTTGATCCAGAGTTCACAGACGAGCCGGTGCCCAACTCCATCGGCTGCTCCCCAGATAGCGTCCTGGTGACGGCCAGCATCAAAGAGGCTTCGGAGGCCTTCGAGGGTTTCTCCTACGCCCCGTCCATGGACTCCTATCTATAGGATTTAAACCCACGGACGCCCACTCGGACCTGAGAGACCTGACCTGTGGCGTGTCCACGGACTTGCATCTTGATCCCACCTTACATTTCCTATGAGGATCTCCGAACCAACCCCCTACGACAAATCTTTATCTACACACACACACCCACACACACACACACACACACAGATGGACTCCTGAATGCGTTTGTGATGAATTGCTACGGAAGGACGTCTGTAGCCGCCACCAAATGACTGACCCGGGGGGATGAATTCGTCGACCTTCCTCAAATTTGCCACTGAGGCAGACTCTGTGCAGCCCGACTCGACCAGCTCTTAGTGGAGGTCCTTTGCACATAGCTCAGGCAGCTTAAACAACAACAACCACAACCGACAAGCACACGCACACACACTAACTTCCACCTTGTCTCAAAAAGAGGAAGACTCACACCGGGCCTGAGAAGGAATCCCGTCTTCATCAATGTAGCTTCATCTTTTGAGACCCTGTCTAACCATCCGCGGCGACCGGCCTGCTGGTTTTGAGTAGCTTGGAGGTGGCATTAATTCTGGTGCTTTACTTTTATTCTGGCGTGATTACACCATGTCTGGAAAAGGGGGGGCGATAGAAGCTGAATGTTACAGAGGGGGATGTTTTTTTTTTCTTTTTTCTCAAAATGTGCCTTTTTTTTTTCTTTTCCCTTTTCTCTCCATCAGAACTTAACAACTTTGGGATTTTGTCTGTCTCCACTCCCCGCCTGGTGGGAGGAGCCGGGTTTTATTATTATTTTTGTCTACGGTAGAGCGCTAAATTATTACACATACTCTTGTCTTCAACACGTGGGAAACTCAAATGTTTCATATCTTCATTTGCACATATGACGTTGATGCTGAGAGAGAGAGCGAGAGAGAGAGAGAGAGAGAGAGAGAGAGTGCACTGCTGCTAGCTGAGAAAGAGAGAGTGATGTGTGTAGAAGTGTGTGTGTCGTTCTGCTTGCCGACCGTGTGTCCCCCTCATATCGTCTTCCGTTTGCCCGGTAATAATGTAACGGCGGCCTTCAGCCGATCTGATGACATCCAAACTGAACATTCCATTTTAATATTGCTGTAACGCAGTTAGACGGTATTTAAGTTTGTATATTTGGAGTCGTGTGTACTAGTTTTAATGTATATTGAACCAAGAAATAACTAAGAGTATGCTCAAGTATGTATATGTCATAAAGAGTCGTGTTAAATGTACTGTAAATTGTAAAATTGTTTCAGATTTACGTGACCATGTTTGGTTTGCAATAAAAGTTTAACTTTATTACACCTCGTACGTTTGTTTGGGTTTGTTGGGGAAATGTTTTTCCTTCAGTCTGAATCATACAGGACATTTTTAGGGAGAGAGAGAGATACATAGAGATATATATATAGAGAGAGATACATAGATATATATATATATAGAGAGAGAGATACATAGATATATATATATATAGAGAGAGATACATAGATATATATATATATATAGAGAGAGATGCATATATATATAGAGAGAGAGAGATACATAGATATATATATAGAGAGAGAGAGATGCATATATATATATATATATAGAGAGAGAGAGATACATAGATATATATATATAGAGAGAGAGATACATAGATATATAGAGAGATACATAGATATATATATATATATAGAGAGAGAGATACATAGATATATATATAGAGATTCATATATATATATAGAGAGAGAGAGAGAGATGCATAGATCTATATAGAGAGAGAGAGAGAAAGAGAGAGAGGTGCATAGATATAGATATATATATATATAGAGAGAGAGAGAGGTGCATAGATATATATCGAGGAAGCTGAGATCTTGTCTCCTACAATAACTCTCCATTCTCCAACATTTGCACGTAGCTTTTTTTCCACTTTATTCCATTAATCGTCTATGAAACTCTATTTTCTCTAGGCTTACTCTTCTACTCTCTGTTCATCTCAGTCTAAGTCTACGTCTAAGTCTCTGCCCGGCGTCCAATGGGATCTGCTCCAGCCCTCCTGCAGCCCTGCACAGGTAAAGGTTCTTACAGAGAATGGATTTAATGTAGTGTAATGTATTTAATGTAAAAATAAAAAGTTCATGAATCAACTGAACAATGTAAAGAATGAAGTCGGTGAATGTTAAGATAAAAAAAATGCTTTTTTTAAAAGTACAGCACTGTACCAAACGTTTGAGCTGCTCGCCACTGATGAACTTCCTACACTGATGTAGGACGCAACAACGTGCGTCAGCAGACTTACACAACAACGATGCTGACGTCCTGGTGTGTGTGTTAAGGCAGGGGGGGGGGGCTTGTGAGCAAATTATTGACTGAAACAGCCGATGCAGGTCAAATAGATCTTAAAGAAGCCGATTAAACCAGAAGTGCTGCTTTTTGCATCGCAGAAGAGTGGCGTTGGTTTTCAGTGCAGAAGTTAACGATGGAAGAAGGTTACTTTAAGTAAGAATAGTAGAAATCACACGTGTTGACGAGTTCAAGGTCACGCCCATCGTTCATTCTGTCGTCAGAGGTGTTAAAGCAGGGGTAGACAGAGAGTCTGATGGATGTATAGGGGGCTGTTGTGCAGGATGACCTCTGACCTCTTAGTTCCTGGGTAAGGGGTGAAGTGAAAAGGAATTTTCGCCGTAAAGCTTACAGAATAAGAGGCCCGGCAGTGGGTGGGGTTGGTGGTGGCGGCGGCGGTGGCGGTGGGGGTCGTTGTCCTGTGGAAACAAGCTATATGTACTTAACGCCCGCTCGACAGTTTGACCTGGCAGGTTCTGACAGAACCTCAAAACATAGATTAGGAGAAATATATGATTAAATAGTGATTCTGAAATAACAGCAGAACTTTGTTTTCTTCTAACATCTGTCAAACAATGATCCGGACGCAAAGTCTTAGTTTGATTTATCGGAGATTATAGTCTTCAATCTTTACCTCAAATCTTTGAAACTCATTCACTGTTATCAATGTTACCCTGGATTTTTACCGTCAGCATCTTCTTCATTAATTTATCCATTTATTAATTTATCAATTTATTAATTTATCAATTTATTAATTTATCAGTTTATCAATTTATTAATGTGTCAATTTATCAATTTATCAATTTATTAATGTGTCAATTTATCAATTTATCAATTTATTAATGTGTCAATTTATTAATTTATCAATTGATTCATTTATTTGTTTATCTTTCAGACATCCCTGTTGTCTTTATCGTTTCTTTGAAACCAGAAAAGAGTTAAAGATTTTTCAACTTTATGCCCGGATCTGAGTTGCATTCGTGGTCATGTGACACCACCTGCTGGCCGAACCCGGAACTCATGGAATGACCCATTTTCTCACGCTTCCTGTCTTGAGTTTTTTTTTCTTCTTTTTTTTAAAAAACTCTATTTGAAGGTAAGACTTCTACACCAGAGGGTAAAGTTCCAATTTGTTGATCAATGCTATGGAATAAAAATAAATACATTTTGAAAAAATGGGCTGGGAAAAGGTCATAAAGATTTTTTTTAAAAATAATTATATATTAAACTATATAATATTATATAAAATAAGCTATTCAGCCTGTTGGAGTAGTGACATCGCAATGTGGCTATTGCTGCCTTTGATCTGTTGATTCCTTTGATCTTTCTTTTGGGGTGGAGCCAGGGGCTCAGTGCAGTGGGCTGAGCAGAGACGCTGAAGTGGGAGACGCAGGAGAAGAGCAGCTCCAGAGTATTTGAAAGATAGTAGAATACTTTTCCGAGTCATTTTTTTTATATACATTGTGTCTTACATGATTAAACTGTTGTATCAGTCAGTTACGCCAGTTTAACGTTTACCACATTTAGATTAAACTGTAATTCATTGAGTCCTGTCTGTCCGACAATCAGCTGGCCGTTTGATGAACTCGTTGCTCTACAGTCTACAGAACCAGCCAGCAGTTCTGATCAGCATACTGGCATAGATTCACAGCAGTCCTGGTTACTCCTATTACACTGTGACATTATCCTTTATCACGGCTAGTGTGATACTCCAGCACTCTGATATTTTCTACACCACGCGTTAGGCTACGGATCAGATAGCAAAAATTCAAATACTCCTCTTTGGTCACTGCTGTTTTGTGGTCAGAGCCCATCCTCAATGAGAAAAAGTAAAAGTCACTGGCAGGAAACTATTGCTTTTATGTACAAATTGCAAGATTCAGCTATTTTCCAATGCAGGAATAACAATCCAAATCGTATCTAATCATCAAACACAGTAACACAATATAAAGATCAATATAAATACGCTTGAATGAAATATATGAGAATAGAATCATTCATCAGGATCTTTGGTTCAATAGTAATAAACCACTGATGTTTAGTAAAATGACTTCCTGTTGTTCAGCCTATTCAGCCCTAAACACAGCTGCAACGTTAAAAAAAATACATGGAAATAGACGAAACGAGAGAATCAAGGAAATTTCTTCATCAATGTGACGATAAATGCGACGCATTTGGAAAATGTGCTGCAAATACCAAGACGACACATTAACCCTTTAATGTCCTGTTAAGCTTTTAAGCTCTTGGCTTTGCTTTGCATTTGGTTTTGAGTCGCTATTTCTTAAAAAATGTGACTGAACCTGTTTATAACATGACCGACGGGCTGCATATATGTGGAAAAGAGTAAGGAGCAAGAGCCCTGAGGGACACCACAGCTCAAAAGGGCCACAGAGGTGGAGTATATTTAGAAAGTCCTATTCGATAAGTAAGAATTTTTTCTTTTTTGGTTTATTAAAGCTTGTGAGGACTTACTAAACGCTTTTATAAAACACGATACAACCAACAAAGGTTCCAAAAAACTAGGTAACACACATAAACCCAAATAAAAAAACAATTTTTCCACTTTTCCATGGTAACGCACCCCCCTACCTGTAAGAACTACTCACCCCACTGACCTCAACAAGATCCCTCCGTTCTACCCACTCTTAAACCGCCTCCTCCTTACCCGGACTAAGCTCAGCACCATGGGTGATCGGGCCTTCTGTTCTGCTGCCCCTCGTCTGTGGAATGCCCTCCCTGACCATCTCAGGGCTCCACAGACGACTGACACGTTTAAAAAAGGACTTAAAACTTTCCTTTTTAGCAGAACCTATAACTTTAATTAACATTCTTGCTTTTTGGTCATGTTTTTATATAGTTATTATACTATTTTTTATTGATGCTTTTATCTGCTTTTAATTTTTAGCACTTTGAGATTTGATCCAAATGTAAAGTGCGTTATAAATTAAATGTATTGTTATTATTATTATTCCTTACCATGTAATCATTTTAAAAGTCAAACAAACAATTTGCCTTTTTATGGTAAACTAAGAGTGTTTCAGATATAATAAAAAATGTGACTGAACCTGTTTATAATTTGACCCAGTTGCTGCGTGTATATGCTAAATGGTAAGTGACCGAGAACGGATCCCTGAGGGACGACACAGGTCAGGGGGGGCCACAGAGGAGGAGCCATTAACCATCAGAGGATTTACTTGGCATATTATAGTATGTGAAGAATTTCTTAACGTAATTTTGTAACAGGATACGACCAAAAAAAAGTCTAACGAGGGTCAAACAGTTTTCCGAAAACATGCTTCACCAAAAAGGTTAAAAGCTGATCAAATTAAATTTGACTAGTTTCCAGGACATTTCACATAAGTAATGATGAAAATTGAATTAAGTCGGGTTTTTTTTTATTTAAAACATGCTTTACCAAATGATTTTATGCCACATTTAAAGTGTCTAAGATATTAAATTGATGAAATCCCCAAAAGAAAAAAAAAGAATTTTCCTTATTTTTTTAAACATTTTTTTATTTTTCTTGCTGAGAAGCGTTTGTAAATCTGTTCAGATCGTTTCGGGCCCCGGAAATCTGATCCCCCATGGTCACACACGTGACTAAATCTGTAAGCATGCGAAGCTGCTCACGGCGCTATAAGTAGAAACCGAAAGGCTGCACATTTTTCTCAGGTTTCCAAAAATTATGAAATTGAATATTGTCTTCGGAGGGATTACGTAATATCTAATTCATCACATGTCAGGAGCAGCTGTACCTTTAAGAGCTGGACGTCTGCCACACTGGTGTAATTATTCACTGCGTGCTTTTAGCAGACTCATTATTTAGATTATTTTAAGCCAGGCTCTTATTGCAAACATGAACACGTGGTCCAACTGTTCTTTTTACAGTAAAGCCACGGGGCAAAAAAATCTCCTCATCGCACGTTTCCTTACATAAAAACCTCCCGCCTACTGAGTAACAGCTGTTATAATAAGTCTGGGGTATTTCTTTGTGTTTTTTTTTTAACAGGACTTTGTTTTTAGAGCTTGGTTTTCTATGCCAATTGGATAGGGCGAGAGAGAGAGAGAGAGAGAGAGAGAGAGAGAGAGAGAGAGAGAATATGGGTTTTTTTTTTCTGCAAAGCAAGATTTGAGCATTGCGCAGGTTCAAAGTGTGCATACCATGTGTTTATTCATTTTACTGCTGTTTTACTGCTTTGTTGTTTTGTTATTTAGTGCTGCTGAGTTTTTTTTTGTTTTCATAATAAACTAATTCATGACGATCCTATGAAATTTGAACGCAAACATTTTAAAAACGTGATCATTTACGCAAAATCAAACATATGCATGCACTTAAACTTAAGCTATGCAATTATTCATTTTTTCAGAGTGCAGGATAAAAGTAAAGTTTTTTTTTTACTCATGACAAAAATGTGTTTTTACTATAAAAGTCAAACGTAGCCATTTAAAGGACTTTGCTTAAGATTTGCTTGAAGCAAACCCAATTGAACATAAAACTGTTAATATGATAATAATACACTAAAAGAAATGAATAATGAATATAATATATTTTATTAATAATAAGTACGTGTTTATGAACCATAAAGTATTTTTGGTTCATCATTTCCCAACTCTGACGGTCATTATCTCCGTTTTATCTGGAGATATTGTGCCGCTGATATTGTGCTGCTGATATTTTCCTGCTGAGTAAGCGATTCCACCGTCTTGGATCGGCATAAAAGCGCGCGGACGTAGTGAATTTTAAAAAGAGGCCTTTTAAAATAGGTGCTGCAGGCCTGCTGTAGTTGAAATAATAGGCCTGCAGCACATTCCTGTGCACATTCACAAAATCTAAATTATGATTTTTTTCTGTTTGACACTCAGTTACCAGGCAGATTAGACTGACACGGATTGGATTCTTATTTACACAACTCTTGGAAATAAACTGCTCAAAGAAATTAAGGGAAAACTTAATCGTCACAGTTTAACATCATCTGTGACGATGCGTAAATAAGTGTGATTAATTCTGCTGATTCGGGTCGAATGAAAGCGCCACCAGGTGGACATGAGCTCTAACAGCAGGACAACCCACCATAAAGGTTGTGGTTCTGCAGCTGGTGGGCGCAGACCATTCCTCTCTCCTCATCCTTTCTTCTTTGGATGATCCGTATTTTTCTTTGGTGTTGCATTTTGCTGGGGCCCTCGTCGTTACTGGTACCACGATACCAGTACCTGCAGCCCATTCAGGTTGCACCAGTGGTCCATCTCCTCCTTGATGGTTCATCCAGAGGTGTCGTCACCAGTTTCATGTGCGTGGAGGAGATACCAGGATACTCTAAGCACTTCCTGGAGGATGGAGGCACCGATGCCATCGACTGGGCCTCACGTTCCCCGGACCTGAATCCACCTGAGATTCTGGGACGTGATGTATCGGTGCCTCCGGTGCCGCCAAGTCGAGCTACAGATCGTCCAGGAGCTCACTGATAACCTGACCCAAGTCTGTGAGGAGATCCCTCTGGACACAATCCCTCGAGTCATCAGGAGCAGGTCCAGATGTTGTCCGGAGTGCCTTCGGGCACATGGGGGTCAAACCAACGACTGAGACACATTGTGAGTCGTTGTGGTGAACTTCGTGCCAGTTGGATCATCCTGGGATTCAAGATATCCGTTTTGATTTTGGGTGAGTCTTAAAAATCCAGCCCTCAGTGGGTTCAGGACGTTTGGTTTCCATTGACGTCTCTTTCGTCGTTTTCTCCTATCAATAAATATGATTAACTTGGATGATTCATTCATTGATATCCGACGTGTGAATTCAGTTTTCCCTTTATTTTTTTGAACAGTGTAGTATTTTTGTTGTTGTTGCTTTAAGGAACCCACCGCTCCAGTTCCCTGAATCTAAATCCAAACAATGACAAATGTTGAATGGTCACATGACTGTTTGCTGACACCATCTAACATGTAGGTCACCCAAACTCCTAGTTATCTTAGTAAGTAACTCATTACATAACGGGGACGCGCGCGCGAGTACGCACGCACCAACAACCTAGTGGGAGGGTCAATTGACGGATGTTCAAAACAGGGAAAACTTGGGATTCCCGAGGCTATTTATTCAATCTAAATGCACCTTTGAAAGGGAATAAAAAGGAAAATATGAATAAGTGGCTGCATTCTGTCTTCTCAGACAGCAGACAAGCAGACATAGATGGGAGATACCATTTAAATATCATAACGTTAATGCTACTACTAATTCTACTACTTATAATATTAATAATAATAACACTAATAATAAGAATAAGAGTCATTTTCCATTATTAAACGCTACGAAACGGAAGCCATGGCCAATAAAACACAAGGCCTCATTGCTTCGTGGTAGCTTCATCAAACTATCAGCAACACGTGATCGACCTGTGACGGCACCGTGTGGACCAATAGAATGCAAGGATGGATACGCTGGGACGGAGCCGCCGATTCCTATTGGTGGTCAGGACATAGATGGGCGTGGTTAGAAAGCGGCTTTACCAAAACAAGTTGACGACTGGAGCGTGCAGAAAGTCAAGAAAGAGTGACCGAATGGATCTCCGGAGCCGAACCTGAAACAAGAGCCGACACAGAACCGGGGTGACAGGTAGGGATTTGTCACCGGATGAAGTTGTCATGAAATCATTGTTAGCTGGTACCTCTCACTGAAGTTGACATATTACTAGGAAACAAGAACTTACATGAAAATCTTATCAAGAAAAAAAGCCAAGTTTGACTTCTGCCATGAGAAACCTCGCGGTTTCCCCCCGGTGGTCTGGATTCTGGCTGTCACAATATGTTCTAGCAGCATATGAGCTGAAGTCACACACAGGCTTTGAGGGGACACAGAACCTACCAGAAGGGAGAAGGCTCATTGAGTCAAGTCAGAACCTCGAGCATAAAAAGGTGCTGCAGAAGTAAGACTGTCAGTTGTGAGTTCTTGGTTGGTTCCTCCGAGTTCTCATCATCTCTCAATCCCAGCTGTCCATTCTTCATGCAGCTGCTGTTAATTGACAGGTCCTCTATGTGGGGGCCTGTTGTATCCATGGACACCAGGGACACTCGTTGGCAGAGATGTTGTCTCAGGACTGCAGAGAAAGGAAGACGATAACAAAAATATCCACGTTCTATTCATTAGATCAGGATCGATAGATACTTGATATAATAAGTAAAATCTGTCTATCTGTCTGTATCAGTCTGTCTATCTGTCGTTCATTCTGTCTGTCGATATATCTATCTATCTGTCTGTCTGTCGATCTATCAATCGATCTGACTCTCATTCTGTCTGTCTGTCTATCTATCAGCCTGTATGTTGATCTGTCGGACTCTCTGTCTGTCGATCTATATATCGATCTGTTTGTCGTTCTGTCTGTATGTCGATCTATCTGTCTGTTCTATCAGTGGTTCTGTCTGTCCGTCGTTCTGTCCGTCGTTCTGTCATTAAGTGAAGCTTGTGTGTCTTTTACCTGACTCTTCTACCAGAGGTGGGCTTTGGGTTGATGATGGACCCGACCGGTGAGACCGCGAAGATGACGTCCCACCTCCCCGTCAACCCCTCACCTGAGGCCCAGACACCGGCGCCGGCTAAAGGTCCAGGTACGAACACAAACTCTCCTGTGATATAAGACAAAACATCTTTATTATTGTGCTTGTTTGAAGATGACCTAATACTTGGAATTGAGAAATTGCGAGAATTTAACGGAGACGTTTTTTGACGAGGGTGTTTCTGATTAATTCAGGCACAAATACTGATTCTGGCCTCCAAAGAATGTCCGTTAAACTTTGTCCAACTGCAAATGAATATATCTTAAATATTAACCTGGACCATGAGTTACCGTGGTAACACATGATATCTATATATATATATATACATTCTTATTATTATTTATATTATTCCGTTTAAAGTAACGCTCAGAAAATCTGTTTCCTGGAACAAAAGCATTTCCAAATCCATGCGATAACTCATTTAAAACATATAAATGGGGTTTGGTTGCTGGTTCGATGTCTTCACATGTGCCGACACTGATTAACGCTGAAGTTGAAGCCAAGAGTTATTTATGACAGCGAGTGTCCCGGGTCAGGCTGACCGAGACGCTCACTCATTGCAAACTATGCTAATCATAAAAAACACAATCTATTTTTATGTTTTCCTGGGATTTATTGATATTGTAAAACGGGACAGCAAAGCCCTGACAAAACATGTCCAGCTGGATAATATTTCCCGAGAGCAAAGTTTCTGAAACCGAGAAGGGACCAGCTGCGACGTTCATTTGGACCGGTCATTAACCAGAACCCTATGGGGACGAAGAAGCAGTGAGGTTTTTAAAGCCTTGTTATTGTTGTGTCAAGAAGGGCGTCCGGAACAAAAACCTTTTTCGGATCAATATGCGGATCAGGCACGCTGATTCCCAAAGTGGATCAGCCGGGGCCCGGCTTAACAAAGACCGACAGGGAACGGCTTTAGCTATCCATGGAAACAGACGATCCGCTGTGGCGACGCTGAAAGGGAACAGCAGAAATTAAGAAGAAGAAGTAGAAGAAGAAGAAGAAGAAGAAGCTGGACTTGGTGCCAAGACTCTTTTATTTTTCATTCTAAACAAATGAATCATCCATCCATTTCTTTCCGCTCATCCGGAGTCCGGTCGCGATGGCAGCAGGCTAAGAACGGATTTCCAGACATCCCTCTCCCCAGCAACTCTCTCCGACTCATCCTGCAGGTTCCCAGGCCAGACGAGATTCCCTCCAGGGGGTTCTGGGTCTACCTCGGGGTCTCCTCCCAGTTGGATGAGCAACATCCAGAGGGGGGTGTGTTCTGGAGGCGTCTTGATCAGTCGATGGACTGATCAAGACCATAAGTGTGGTTTGGAACGTAGATGGACTTTCTTCTCCACGAGGGACCGATACAACATCAGCAATACTTCTGATGTCGCACCAAACTGCCTGTCCATCTCCCGGTCCATATTCCCGTCCCTCCAGAACAAGACTCCAAGATACTTTGAACTCCTTTCCTTGAGGCAGCAACTCTGCCCCAACCTGAAGGGGGCAATTCACCGTTTTCCGTCTGAGAACCATGGCCTCAGACTTGAAGGCGCTGAGTCCCATCCTGGCCGCCCCGAACTCGGCTGCAACCCAATCCGGGGCTGCTATAAGTCAGGGACTGATGAAGCCAACAGAACCTGATCATCTGCAAACAGCTGAGTTGCGATTCGAAGCTCCACAGAACCTGACACTCCCCTCAACTCCACTGCGCCTTGAGATCCTGTCCATGTAAGTGGAGTGAGTCCAACATTCACTCGACAACAAAAGGAAAGACACGTAAGGAAATGACGGTTCCCGACGTAGCATGACGTAAAACTACAGGGTGTAGCTGTTTACTCTTCCCACTCAATCACCTGCTGTCGCCTGAGGTTGCCTGTTCCCTTTCCCGCCGCACCCACTGCAACAAATACATTCCAAATAAGCAAGAATCCAAACTCATATAATGGCCGCAACACAGTTTATTGAATTTAGCTCCCAGAATTGGGATGTGACGTGAAAATGCAGGATTGGTTCAGTCCATTATTGGATCGTATCAATTCCGAGTTGGAGAGGGGGTCTTCTTCTTCTTCGGTCTTTAAAGACCTTATAGGATCCCGCGGTTGGCAGCTGCCCTTTTTATTAGACGTTGCATCATAATAATTCAATTACAACCAAAAATAACGGTTCTGACGGTGATTATTAATGAGATCGCGGTTAAAATGCGTCGGTTTCTCTGATTACAAGCTGTAAAAAAGAATAACTCAAGGATTCAGGACTCGAGTTTATGATCGTCTTGTTGTAATGCTAATGGATGTCTGTTAGCTCACAGTGGTGGACTCTACGCACACACACACACACACACACACACACACAATGGGTAACTGCATGAACATTCTTCTTGTGAACTTCTGACCTCTGATTCTACACCATCAGCCCTACAAAGGTGACTTTACAATGAGGGGAAACGGTGTGGTCCTGTCAGAAGTTACGGAACGGAGGTCTTAATCTCAGCCAATAGAATCGTTTATTTGTTTGTTTGTCTGTCCGTCCATTTTTGTCATTAACACGGGAGGTTGGTGACAAACCTTGAGGCTGAGTGGCGGAGTTGCGCTTGTTTGTTTTGTCTTTACTATTATGGGAATTATGGGGGCTCAACCATAATGAAATGTCAACTGACGATTAATTGCCATAAAAATAATCACGATTGACGATTTTATCGCCTTTTTGGTCCCATCAAGTAGTAGTATCAGTCTAACTAAACCCCGACGGCAAGGTTATGTCCCTGAAAAGTCCCCAATCCCCTGTGTTGTACAAGTATTCCCTGATTGAACTCTTCAAATTGAATTTTTAGAAAAAAAGCTCCAGAACATGCAATCATTCCAGTTCTTCCTCGCACTAAGGTCTATGTGGGTATAAAATGTTATAATGATCCATGAAACAGTTTTTGAGCTTTCGCGTAAACACGAAGGTGGCGATTTCGCAACATCCCCGACATTTTGGGGTTGTTCTGAAATGACAGTAAAACAAATATCAATATAAATCTCATTGAAGAAGAAAAGACAGATTTCGGACACGTTTATATTTGAACTCGTTGAAATCCTTCAATCCTTATTAGTTTCCATGATGGTCCAGTTTGCCAGTCTGTCAACGTTCAGTGAGTTTCTTGGGTTGTTGGATCCGTAGATTTATGATTTCAGCAGTTTAACATGACGATTTAACAAGAAAACTAACAAACGGCCTTTTTCCACGATGTTGGGCCCCTGTTTCCATTTGATTAAAACCAAAATGTGCCCACAGCAAAGTTCGTGGTGTGAAATGATCCACGATCTACTCATTGATACAAACAAAATGAAAAGTTAGGCTCAGTGACTTTTTGGCGTTCAAAACCTTAATTACCCATTTATTAAAGAAGATTATTGGGGAAATCAAATGAATTCCCCAAAAAGTCAGGCAAGTCCTTCGTGTTAACGCAATAACTCAAAAACCATTCCGTGGATCATTTTAAAACTCTATGCCCACATTGACTTTAGTGCGAGGAAGAACTGGAGTGATTTGGGGAAAATGTGGGTTTTATGTTTCTGACAAGGCGTAGTTTTACCTCCCAAAGTTTTTGGGCCATAATTTCTCATCCATTGATCCAATTCTAACCAAATTCGGTGCACTTCAATCCGCTCGAAGATTATTTTTCATATTTTACCCATATTATAACCTAATAGTTCATACTTAACTGACTTTTGGGAGAACTTATTTATTTGTTTATCTGTGTTAAACAGGCGACTGTTGGCCATTATCACGGCTAAATCGGACAATTGCGAACAGAGGATTATGTAATAACTGTGACGGGCCTAAAAAGGAATGCTTCATATCTTTCCAATGACGTCAGCGGAAACTGAGCCTCCTTTTGGCGGAGGTTTCCACTCCTGAGTGCCGTCGGCTTGTTCCAAGTATCATCATATGACCAGTGCTTTAATTTCGTGTTTATTATCGATCATATCATTAACTGGCATTTGCCCAGTTGGATCTGGGATGGGAAATAAGCAGTAATACTAATAATAAACATGTAATAACATGTCCTGTTATTTGCTTTGTTGAGTATATTGTGTTCTCACTGTAGAGCGGCTGCACAGCGGCGCTCTGGCTGCTACAGAATCCGTGAGCTGTGAACACGACAATTGTTTGATTAGCAGAAGGGAGAAAGGAAAAAAAACTACCATGTTTGTCGTGCCACTCCAAGAAAGTCAAATTGTAGCGCTCAGCTACAGAACGTCAATCAAAAGCACTCGGAGAACTCGTGGCCATCACGACCACATGATGCTTCGTATCGGATCTGCCTCAGGCCAATTCAAGCCACACCCCCTAATTCTTTGGAGTGACTGGATCCGTTGGATTTTTTGCATACCATAATGTAATTAACATGTTTTAATGTTTGATACCGACAGCATGCCTGCGAACTGTTCCTAGTAAACCGCAATTTACCCAAAAAACTGCGCTGGCTTGACAATAATAAGAGTGAAACTGTCGCAACTATTATTGCGACACTATTCTGGCCCGCCTAGACAAATTTCCCATTTCTAATCTCAAATTGAAAACTCGTTATCTGCAGCCTCTCAGGGCGAACTTAAAGTCCAAGTTCGCAAATTCCTGCCTATTATTCTGCAGGTACCAAATTCGCCAGAAAGATCGGCCTGTGATGCAATGTGTGTTGGAACACCTTCCTATCAGAACCGCCAATTCTTGTTGCAGTAGCTCTTCTTTGGACACGGAAAACATGAGCTGGCCTTCTCTCCCCACGTTCAATGAGCTCTGGGCGCTCATGACCCCGACAGGATCCACTTGTCCTCTCTTGGACCTCTTTGGCAGACATTAACCACTGCACACTGGGACCTGTGGTTTTGGAGATTCTGGAGCCACTCTTCGTCTAGCCATCACATTTTGGCGTCCAGATTGTTACGCTTTACTGTTAGCGACAGGATAATCATTGGTATTCAGCTCCCCTGTCGGTGGTTATAATGTTGTGGCTGATCAGTGTAACAGCCACCACCACCTGTAGCATCAGTAGAGGCAGGTGGAGCGGAGAAAAGCTGTGTGAGGGGACGGTAAAACATTTAAATATCATTCTAACATGTAGGTTTAAATAAACCCTTAAGTTCATCTAGAATTATAATTACATATTATTTAAGGGTTAAAAGAAAAGTTGGACGCTGTCGGGTCTTACAGAGTTTCCGGAACCTGCTGATCTTTTCACGTCTGCACGTACTGCTTCGCGCTTTGTTGGATATTTGTCAATTTTATTTACGATAAGATAAAGTTTTATTGTTCCCAATGGGGAAATTAGCCTCGGTGCGTTTATGGCGGACTTGGGTATCACAAAATATAAAGAGGAAAAAAGACTAGATCGCTGGATGTTCAGGAAACATTTAAAGGTTGCGGGGGTCCCAAAGCAGTCCTTGACAAGAGGAGGTAAGGTTAGACCTCGGAGCGTCCGGGAGGAAGTGACCGGAACCACCTCAGTAAAAGTATGAAAATAAAGGTTCTGCCAGAGGAGACGGTGCCAATCCATTTAAAAACCCTAAAGCCCAGAAATGAAATGTTGAAATCGGTCCTTACGTAACCGTCTGCTCCCGCTGTGTCTGTCCTCTCCAGAATGCAGCTGGCTCGTGGTCGTGGCGGCCGCGGCGGCCTCTCTGAGCGGCCTGATGCTGGGTTACGAAATGGGGCTGACCTCCGGAGTCCTGCTGCAGCTGCGGGGCATCCTGTCCCTCTCCTGCCGAGAACAGGAACTGCTGGTCAGTTCCCATCTGGTCGGCGCTCTCCTCATCTGCCTGGCCGGGGGTCCCGTTCTGGATCGCTACGGCCGACGCTGCTCCTTGCTGCTGAGCGCCGCCCTGGTGGTGGGAGGGACCGTCCTGCTGATCGCCGTCACCTCATACGTGTCGCTCACGCTGGGCCGGGTGATCGTGGGCATGGGAACGGCGCTGTCGGGAACGGCGGCGTGTCTGTACATCGCGGAGATCTCGCCGAGGGAGAGGAGGGGTCTGCTGGTGACGCTGTACGAGCTGATGTTGGTGGTGGGCGTGATGCTGGGATTCAGCTGCAGTTACGCTTTCGCTACTCTCCCCCGCGGCTGGACCTACACGTTCGGGCTGGTGATCCCCCCGGCCCTGCTGCAAATCGGTGCGCTCCTGTTCCTCCCACCCAGTCCGCGCTTCCTGGTGGCGCGGGGTAAAGTGGAGAAGGCCAGAAGGGTGCTGAGCAGAATGAGAGGGGGGCTTCAGGAGCAGGTGGAATCGGAGCTCAGAGACATTCGCGCGGGACTCAAAGAGGAATCGGAGTATAGCTTCCTGGAGTTGTTCGGCACCAAGGCCAACTTGCGGTCGCGGCTTCTCACGGGCGTGGCCTTAGTCTTCCTTCAGCAGGCGACCGGTCAGCCCAACATCCTCTCCTACGCCTCGCCGCTCCTTCACAGCGTTGGCTTCAACAGCGACGCCGCAGCGACCCTGGCCTCCACGGGCTTCGGAGTGGTCAAAGTGGTCGGCACCATCCCGGCTGTGTTGCTGGTGGACCGTGTTGGACCCAAGAGCTTTTTGTGCGCGGGTGCCGTCGCCATGGGTTTGTCCTTAGTTGCCCTGGGGACATTGACGCTGCAGAGCCACACCCACCTCACCAGCCTGTGTAAAAGTCAGAGCGCCCTGAACCTCACACAGGCGCCGTGGGACGTCAATAGAACCACTGAGGGCGTCGACATCAGGGACTTCCTTTCTACCGGCGTCCCCAGTCAGTGGGACGGCGAGGAGGCGCGGGGACGCGGCAGGGAGGACTGGATTCAGCAGGAAGAAGGAGGACAGACTTACGCCGAAGTGTCCTCCACACTCAAGTGGGCATCACTGATCAGTTTACTGGTTTACGTGGCGTCCTTCTCCTTCAGCCTCGGGCCGAGTAAGAACACGTTTATTCTCTGCTACCCACCCACCGCCGTAAACAAACACATAAGAAGACCGGGACTGGTGACCGGTGACTAGTGACTGGTGACTAGTGACTGGTAACTAGTGACTGGTAACTAGTGACTGGTGACTAGTGACTGCTAACTAGTGACTGGTGGCTAGTAACTGGTGACTAGTGACTGCTAACTAGTGACTGGTGGCTAGTAACTGGTGACTAGTGACTGCTAACTAGTGACTGGTGACTAATAACTGATGACTAGTGACTGGTGGCTAGTGACTGCTAACTAGTGACTGGTGGCTAGTAACTGGTGACTAGTGACTGCTAACTAGTGACTGGTGACTAATAACTGATGACTAGTGACTGGTGGCTAGTGACTGCTAACTAGTGACTGGTGGCTAGTAACTGGTGACTAGTGACTGCTAACTAGTGACTGGTGACTAATAACTGATGACTAGTGACTGGTGGCTAGTTGCTAGTAACTGATGACTAGTGACTGGTGACTAGTAACTGATGACTAGTGACTGGTGGCTAGTGGCTAGTAACTGATGACTAGTGACTGGTGACTAGTGGCTAGTAACTGATGACTAGTGACTGGTGACTAGTGGCTAGTAACTGATGACTAGTGACTGGTGACTAGTAACTGATGACTAGTGACTGGTGGCTAGTGGCTAGTGGCTAGTAACTGATGACTAGTGACTGGTGGCTAGTGGCTAGTAACTGATGACTAGTGACTGGTGGCTAGTAACTGATGACTAGTGACTGGTGACTAGTAACTGATGACTAGTGACTGGTGACTAGTGACTGGTGACTGGTGACTAGTGACTGCTAACTAGTGACTGGTGACTAGTGACTGCTAACTAGTGACTGGTGACTAGTAACTGATGACTAGTGACTGGTGGCTAGTAACTGATGACTAGTGACTGGTGACTAGTAACTGATGACTAGTGACTGGTGGCTAGTGGCTGGTGACTAGTAACTGATGACTAGTGACTGGTGGCTAGTGGCTAGTAACTGATGACTAGTGACTGGTGGCTAGTAACTGATGACTAGTGACTGGTGGCTAGTGGCTAGTATCTGATGACTAGTGACTGGTGGCTAGTAACTGATGACTAGTGACTGGTGGCTAGTAACTGATGACTAGTGACTGGTAACTAGTAACTGATGACTAGTGACTGGTGGCTAGTAACTGGTGACTAGTAACTGATGACTAGTGACTGCTAACTAGTGACTGGTGGCTAGTGGCTAGTAACTGGTGACTAGTGACTGCTAACTAGTGACTGGTGACTAATAACTGATGACTAGTGACTGGTGGCTAGTGGCTAGTAACTGATGACTAGTGACTGGTGACTAGTAACTGATGACTAGTGACTGGTGGCTAGTGGCTAGTAACTGATGACTAGTGACTGGTGACTAGTGGCTAGTAACTGATGACTAGTGACTGGTGACTAGTGGCTAGTAACTGATGACTAGTGACTGGTGACTAGTAACTGATGACTAGTGACTGGTGGCTATTGGTTAGTAACTGATGACTAGTGATTGGTGACTAGTAACTGATGACTAGTGACTGGTGACTAGTAACTGATGACTAGTGACTGGTGACTAGTGACTGATGACTAGTGACTAGTAACTGATGACTAGTGACTAGTAACTGATGACTAGTGACTGTGTTATCTGCTAAAGTGAACGATAACTTTAATGGAGAGCAGAATAAAAGGACAAAATTAAACTGTTCCCATTGGTCCGCAGGTCTGCGTGCTGATAGGGGAGGAGCCTATGTTCCAGGAAACCCTTCAGTCGTTCACCAGTAGTTATTTCTATATAAAGGCGTATCTTAAGAAAGACGACATATATCGGTATTTTTGACTTTCCAAACAGATCTACAGATCCAGATCCTTGGTTCTCTATGCCCCAAATGTATTACGGAACCAACCCAGACACCCAAAAACCCAAATCCCAAATTTCCTTCAAGAGTGTGACGTAGACTGACTCAGGAAAAGACAAAACAACCTCGGTGAACGTCGTAGCTTCACTGTTGGTCAGGTGTTCGACTCTGTGTTGAAGCTTAAGCGCAGAATTCCACAGCAGTGATGTCAGAGACGGCTCTCCAGTTGTTGTTTGTATTTGTTAAATTAGCATAATATAATGGCTGGTTGATTTATGTGTCGCAGAAGCTTTTTCCTCATTGAATAACTAAAACCATCACTGGAGTGTCTAAAACCCTCACATGAGAATATAGGACAGAATGTTCTGGCTGATGCTGTATCGGCCATTAACCTAGTTCCTGTCCTTCCTCTGCAGTGGTGTATGTGGTTCTCAGTGAGATCTTTCCAATGGGAGTCAGAGGCAGGGCTGTGTCGGTGGTGTCGGCGGTCAACTGGGCCACAAACCTGCTCATCTCCATGACATTCCTCACCGTCACAGGTACGAAAGACGAATGCTCCAGATAGCAATCGGCAATCTTTAGCCAGTTAAAATCACGAAAGCTCACTTTTTGTTTCCGGCTATTGCTTCGTCAGACTGGACACCTACAAAAGCGCTCTGCTATCATGCCAGAAAATCGGGAAAAAAAATTCAGTATCAAGTCACGCCGTGAATAATTTTCATGTTTTTACCTGAAAAGTTTTTTAACCTATGAATATTTTCACGTCATAGCATGGTAGATAATGTTTGCATTATAATGTGAAAAAAAGTTATCTTGATATAACTTGATAAATCATTTTAATGTAATGCCAGAAAATAAAAAAACATTTTCAGTATGATGTAATTTCGTGATCATTTTCATGTTTTTACGTGAAGATTTTCATTTTTAACGTGATCATTTTCACGTTTTGGCGTGAAAATTAAAAGTAAAAACGCAAAACTTGTGGTATTATAACATGTAAATTAAGCTAGCGTGAAAATCAGCACTGGGTGGGAACTTGAAAAGTATCTCTCATGTTATCACGTGAAAATTATCGTGTAACGTGAAAATTATCCATAATATAAAATTGCTTATTTTTCACGTTACGACTCCACGAGTTTCACGTTATGACGTGAAAATTAAATATAAAAACGGGAAATTTATGTTGTTATCACGTGAAAATGATCACGAGAAAACGTAAAAAATGATTGTATGAAATCTTGAAACTTATCACGTTATATCGTGAAAATTATCATAAAAAAACGTAAAAATAATCACGTTATAACATGATACTAAATTTTTCTTTTCTTTTTTGGCATGACGGTAAAGCGCCTCCGTAGGCCAACTGTCGTCTGGTTCAAAACACGTCTTTGACAGGAAACATTTTTAGGGCATCTTTAGTTTGACAGATTTTCGGTCACGCGCAGAAATAAAACGTCGTCCTCGGCTCTCGTTTCTCCAGAAAAGATTGGCGTGCCCAGCGTCATGTTCCTCTACGCTGCCATGAGTTTCGTGCTGCTGGTGTTTGTCATCCTCTGTGTCCCCGAGACCAAAGGTCGCACTCTGGAGGAAATATCCAAAGAACTGGCTAAGAAGTGAGTAGAGATAAAACTCACCTCGCCACTTTTATCTCGTTAACCAGTCTGTGGAGTTTTTTTTTTTTTTAATCATTTTTTCGATCAATCTGTTTCTCTTTTCTTTACCAGGAAGAACTTTGAGGTGAGAATCTGTCGGCAGGCTCAGCCTAAGGAGAACCTGATGAACGGCAGCGAGGGCAGAACGACTCCAGCAAACGATGGACTCTATTTAGCGGGCAGCACTTAACGAGGATTCCACACGGGTAGTGTGTTAGTGTCACATGTCACCCACGTCGGTACATCCCTGGTCTTCCTGCTGCTCCCTAGAGTTATACCTTGGTCATAGTATGTTTTAAGTACTACAGAGATGGTGAAATCAAGAAACGTACAGGGAGATTTTGGGAAGCGCTCAAAAGGAGGTTAGCCCAGGGTTCATTTTTGCTCATTATCAACAACGGAAGGGATATTTTTAAAACACAGAACATACAACAATGCTCAAAAAAACAAATCTTTGACAGATAGTGTGTGATTGGTTAAACGGTCTGTGGAGACTAAAATGATTCACACATTTTGGACTGGATTCTAAAACACACCCAAAAACCAAAAGCGACAAACTCAATTTGGGGCGGGTCTGATCCGATCATAACGTGACCCAGTCTCGTGTTCAGAACACCTGCAACATGAGACGACAAGAGAAATATCTGTCGTCCACCAAAGCAGATCATTGAAAATCACTTTTGTTTCCTGACCGACTCAGTAATGATTGTGTTCTCTTTTTTTTTTTGAGCAGTTTATATATTTCTATTCTTCCTATTTTTATTCTTTCCTTGAATTTCCAATCCATTGCCAATAAGGTGAAAAGGGAAATTTTCCCCTATCACACCAGGAAATAACTTTCCCTTTTCCACAAATCATCAGAACAAACTCATTTCAGGTCTTTTGAAAATAGTTTTTTTTTTTTAAACTGTGTCCAGATATTGTGATGCACATTTTAACTGACGGATAACACTAGGTTAAAAACAGACGCCTAACTAAACACCAGTCACTTTAACTTTAAGAACGCAATGTGGATTACACCTCGCTGGAATTCACCTCCTGACGTACTACGGGTCGTACCACTTATGCTGGGGGGGGGGGGGGGGAGAGTTTCTTGAGGGCACACGTTGACACGTAACCATCTGTAGTCGAAGGTAGGAACTGATCGACACACTAACTCCACGTTTGACATGAGAGGATGACCAATAAAGAGCGGGTAGATGGTCTCTCAGATAATCCTGGGGAACCCCTGAACCGTGACGAGGACATGCATTTTCTGAAATAAACCAAAATGACCACGAGTTAAAGCACAGAATGTCTTGTAGTGACCTTTTCTTTTCTTTTTTTGCAAGTTACCTTTATTCTTTTTTCCTACAAAATACATTTTTGGATAAGTGTCACAGATCACACTGGTTGAACAAGTTTCAGTCAACGTCACTCCCATCAGATGCTTTTATTATATACATACATCTATATTGCCCAGTAAAAGGTGTTTTAACTCCACCTAACCTTGTTGTTGTTGTTGTTGTTTTCACTGGCTTTTGAAACCGTTCAGGTTCTGGCTGGATGCTGATGAGTTTGGTCTCTCTCTGAAATCGGGCTCATATCTTGTGCCATCAAAAAAAAACAAAAAAAAAAAACTCTTGATGTGCAGCAATAATATAACGCTTGTGTCTTTAAAACGGAAACAGGTGACTTTCTATTTTCTCACTCGCTTCACGTGTGGATATATATATATATATATATATAATATATATACATATATATTATATATATATAAAAAAGGAGAAGATAAATTTGAACATCTTGCTTCGTCTCCTCGCCGCTGCAGCCTGGGATTCAACAGTAGTGGCGTTACTTAAACACAGCTAAGGCTCCAAGGCCTCAACCACACCTGAAAAGTAAAGTAGAACCATCGATGAGACACGACAACAAAAGCGGATACGGGTTTGACGATGAAACAAGGTCAAGGGACTTTGAGAAACCAACAATTCAAATGTGATTAGTGCATATCATGAGGAGTATGGGCACACGGGTAACAGTCACGTCTCACTCTACACTTTCACCGCCATTTCTGTTCCAATTTTGGAAACAAAAAAACATCAGCGAGACATTTGGTCCTTCGTATTTAGCATTGACGCACGATCTCTTGAGCGATGGACGGATACTCTTCCAGAGAAGAAGATGGTCTGTTCAATAAAATGGCGATGGTCCTCCGTGGTAAATATTGGTCATCAGTGTTCAGCATACAAAAAAGTTAAGAGTGTTGAAAACCTGTCCGTCTGTGTCTATTCAACAAACACCAAAATCTGACTTCATCATCAGTCAGGCCCGGAGGAAGAGTTCCTGCTGGCGTTTCAAAGACAGGTTTGTTTCGTTTGTTTGTTTTTTAATTACAACAACGACACTTTATAGGAGGGAAATTGAAAAGAGTCCAATGGACGCCGTTTAAAAATATTTCCAAATCCACGCGACAGCCGGTCCGTGGGCCACGTAGGACGTTTGTGGCCATCGCCGTGTGACGATAACATGGATAAAAAGGAGAAGAAGAAAAAAACTCCCAAGGATAAGGTGCTTCCTTGCTACCAAACGAAAAGTGTCTTAACGGGGTTTCTGACACTCGAACAGCAGCGGGTAAACCTGCTCAACGGCCGTGGCCACGTTCTGCACATTTGGTCCTGAAGGGGGTGAGAAGAAAAAAAAAAACACATTGTGAGAATACACACCAGAGAAATGTAGTCCTTGTGTACATATATATATATATATATATATATATATATATATGTATATATATAATGTGTGTGTGTTAATTATTAATAATGTGTATGTGAAAGAGAGAGAGAGAGAGACAGAACCTGTCCACGAAAGGCAGGGAGAGTGTGTGTGTGAGAGGGGGTATGTGTGAGGGGGTGTGTGTGAGGGGGTGTGTGTGAGGGGGTGGGTCACCTGTGACGGTGATACTGCCCGTGGAGAACACCTGTATCGTGGCCTTGAGATGTTTGATCCTGTATGTGGCGGCTGGGTGGAGCTCAGGTTCGTAGCTGACAAATATGCACAGACACACCTTTGAATTCCAGACACTTAAGCTTTCAGCAGGTACAGAAGATGATTGAAGGACAGTTCAAACGCTTATGGACTTTTATGGAACTACGTTTGTCTCTCCTCCATATGTCGTCTTATAAACGAGGGGGAGGACGACACAGTGTGTTACTGTACTGTAGGAGGCAGACCTACAGTAGTGTGCTGAAGTCACCACTAGGGGGCACCCCGCCCTTTTACAATAACTATGTGAGAAGGTGGGTTATTTGAAATGATGTGTTCAAGTAGTTGTTGATAGTAAAACAGAATCTAAATAAAACGATAAAGAACCAGGACATGTTTTCACAACGTGAAACCCGAAAGTGGTCCACCAAAATTTCTTTACCTGGCGATGGGACGGTTGTTCTTGGTGAAGTCTATGAGGTGGATCGCAAACGGCATGGAGCAAACCGCCAGGACGTTCACCACTTTGAAGGCCGAAAACCTCACCTAAACGCACACACACACACAGACACACACACGCACACGTTGATTACATCTAAAGTATGGTCGTCAAAATAAAATATTGTGATTAATAGTTTTATTGGATTTAAACAACAGAACTGTGGCGTTGCCCACATGAGCAAACACGTCTGCCTGATTCTCAACTCAGAGGAAAAGGAACTGTGAGGCAGAGCGATGATAAAAATATGTGTATAAAACATCAAAGAAACTTCACTTCCAGTCACTACAACTGTGACCCGCCATCGTGAAGCTGGTACCGCTGGTCGCAGCAAAGGTCTCCATGGAGACAGTCGTTTTTTTGGAGAGCTACAAAAATGCTGGTGATTATCGGATCTCACGTCAAAATCCAGCAACTCTGTGCCTCGTGTGAATCGTTGGATAAATGACTAAAACTGAACAAGAGGCGGAGTCACTATGCGTTTCAGGTACGTTCTGTCGTAAACCTAGAGGTGATCAAATTTTGCTGACTTTGCAAGTTTTGCAGCATTTAAAATAAAATTAAATGATATGCCGTTTGGAGTAGCGACGTGACAATGTGGCTAATGCTGCCTTTGGTGTTTCTTAGCTGTGGGCTCAGTGGGCTGAACAGAGGTGCTGAAGTGGAAAGCACAGGAGACGAGCGGCTACAGAGTATTTCAGAGATTCTCCGAGTTTGTTGGCGCGGTCGGTAGATATAGAGGCTGGAAATAACTGCATGAAGTTTTACTAATCCTACGTTACTGTTGTGACTTGTTCCTCTGATGTTTTACACTGGAACAAACAGGAAAATACAGAACAATGTCTGTGAAAGAGTAGGTTCAGAGGCCAGAATTATAAATGAACAGTGAAATAAATGTTTGGAATACCCTGACCTTTTAGGTTTATTTATTTTTTATATTTTATATATATTAATTGATTTCCGCATATTATGAAATCAATTTGAATTCAAACATTTCTTTTTCACATCTTTTCACAGCAAATACGCAATTCATTCCAATTGATACATTAATTAAAAAGCAGGTAATTAATTAGATTAACTGTTTTAATTGCCTGAAAGGCCTCATCTCAACTTAAAATATTTTTATAATTAAAAGGTGCAGGATCACTTTTGTTCTTTTCAAGAACTGCTTTAAGGCCTCTGGTTAGCACGGATAGATACTTACATTTTATTACTACTGTTATAGTTACTCGTTGTTCCTCTAACCAATTATGTGAAATTACATAATGAAAATAAAAGTGTCAGATTTGTTCAGTCCATTATATGTTGGCTTTGTTCAAGAACTTCAGGGCTCGCTGGAGGCTATGAGGTCCCGTTAGCTTTAGCCCTTCAGCTAACGTTGGCTTAACTTGCGATGTTCTTCGGGGTGATTTAATTTGAAGTATTTGATTAAGTTTGTTGTGCTGAACGTTGAAGAGATGCCTTATTTTGTCCTTACTGGGGTTACAAATTGCGAGCTTTGTGTTTTCTGGTTTACCTGTGAGATGTTTGGAGCGGTGTTAGCTCATGCTAGGTGTGCGTTGACGGCGCATGCTAAAACCGGCCTCAAGTAAAGCTGATCGGCCGATTTCATCAAAGCAGGCAAATCAATCGGTGCACCTCTACTTGGCCCCTTAAAATCTACCGACACTCTTTCTGCTAGGCCAATGAATCAACCAATTTTTATAGATTTTTAAATTGGCTTTTTTTTTTGTTGCTTTCTTTCTTGCTTTTTTTTTTTTACACAAAAACGTTTAAAATGTTTTGAAACGTTTTCAGTTTTTAAGCTTGTGATGTCAGGTTTGGTAAATGCATGAATTCCCACTCATTGCTGTACGTCAACTTGTCAACCTGAAAGAGGCGACATCTCAAAACAGACATTATTGTACGATACATTTTAAAACGTTGAAATAAAATCCGTTCGTTCTCACCTTGAAGCCCAGTTTCTGCAGACAGCGCGCTAACCTGCGAGCGCCCAGCTTCGCCTCATCCTCACTGTGCGGAAGAGGGGAACAGGAATGAGGGATAGCGAAACAATGGCATACACCAAATCAGCCACAACATTACAGCCACTGACGGGGGAAGTGAATTACAAATGGCTACAATACAAAGTTCTGCTTGGAATCCTCGGGTCCTGGCTATCGCTGAGATGAACTACCCGCAGCAGTAAGAGATAAGATAAAGGTTTTTTTAAATGACATGGTTTTTGGCTATATGAATGAATATATATATATATATATATATATATATATATATATAAATAAGCACATTTCAAACAACGGTAAAAGCATAAACCTCAAGCTCCGACATAAAATGCAGTCACACACTCTCACTTGCTTCCTGATATCTTCACAAGCAGTGATTGGTTCTGAAGTTATCTTTGAGCCTCCCTGCCTTTCTTCCTGTCCTGGAGGAGCTGCCCTTTTATAAGTTTCAACGACAAAGGGACAAATGAGAGTTCAAAATGGTTGTTTGGTTTTTTTGACAGCTTTTGACTCGGTTTTGTGCTTAAAGGATAAAAGGTGCAAAGAAAATATTAAAGCAGTATTTTTTTTAGTTGCATTTTCACAAGTTCATCGAGCGAAAAGTCGCTTCAGCGCTTCCATCAGACCGTGTTCAGGTGATGTCATCATCTAAAGCATAATACAACGGGTTTAACTGAAAATGCTTTTTTGATTGAAGACGGTGGTTGTCATATAAATAATTGTGATAAATGATTATTTTGCTCTTCATTATAGTATAAGTCTTACAGTATAATATAACAAGTGGAAGTGATGGATTCGTAGAAGGTTATATCTAGTTGCAGTTATAACCATTATATTTGTACTGTAAATTTGTCAAAGTTGTCTAAAGATTTTGGTCCCTACTTTATGATTGGGCTTAAAACAAAAATGTGACCACCACAGTAACGTGTTTGACTAAATGCTAAAAGGATCTTTTAAATCTCTTCTCGTACTAGACTGAGATTAACCAGCTGACTTAATTAAAGAGCACCAAATTCAACATTTATGTTGTGTAGGCTGTTTTAACAATAACGCAAAGTATTGCATTCAATTCAAATAATTGTGATTAAACAGTAATTTAATATTTGTGAAAGGCTTAAATGCACCCACATAAGAAATTAACTACAGAGGTAACTTTGAGGATCCAGAGTTAACCCGAAAGTAACCTCACAAAGGATCATTTACATCTCTCCTTATAGCAGAATAAAGAACAACCACAAAAGAACGTTCCTGGTTTATGGAGGCCTATTAGCTGAAAGTCTGTTCCAACGTCAGAATTATACAAAGTAAAGATGAGATCATTAATAACGATTCTCCACTTCTGGTAAAGGTAACCAGTAACTCAGCTGAAGGAAACGTTCTAGTGTTAACAGTTAAGAAAACGTTAATTGCCTTATGGCAACCAGGATACTCCTTTTTGTTCCCTGCGTAGCAGCAGTTGTTTTTCTTTGGGACAAGTCTTCCAGTCTGCTAATATTCAGAGAAGGTGTGTGGTCCATGTGCCTACCTTGTTGCTCCAGTGGATATTATTTTCCCTGAGGACCAGATTGAGGCCGTTATCTTGGGTTTGCGGAGCTTCATTAGGACTTTCTTAAAAAAAAGAAAAGTTACAAGGGTTTGAAAGGCAGTATTCCTACAACACAAACATTTCAGAATGCCGTAAAGCTTGATATATATTTTGTATCTCTACAAGAAGAACCTGTTCCTCTTCATCTTACCCCTACTTCTGGCTTATAGATGACATTGGTTCCCTCTAAGGCAATGGTGCGCAGGTTGAGGTGGCACCTGGTCCGGAAAGTCGCCACCACATTGGTGATAATGATATCCAGTGCATCATCATTGCTGGAATCCATGGGGAAGTGTGTGGTGCAGAAAGCAAGAGGACTACGGAGGCTTTCTCATCACACAGTTATCATCAGCACCGCCATCACTATCCCTTCAAGAGCAGACAAGAGCTGGAAGAGAAAAAAAGCAAAGGATTTAGTGAAGATATTTGTCGTATAGAGAATAAAAGGGATTAAAGGATCAGACATATTCTAAATGGCAAGATAGTATTTAGTCTTTCTTCTTAAATATCTTTGTTTTAATCCTTGGCACTCTCATTAGCACAGCTTAAAGATTTCCCAAACAGTTAAATCAGCAGTCCCTGAGTGAAGTTGTTTCCCCACACATAAATAAGAAGTAGGAAGGGGATTTAACTTGTCATCTTGGCTTAAACAGCTCTGCAGATTGTCCAACACTAGGTGAATTTCTTCAACTTGAGGTTGAAACTCAAAACATGAATCGCCTCTACAGCCATCCATCAATCCATCTTCATCATCATCATCATCATCTATTGCGATAAGGAGTTACGGTAGAAATAACTTAAACCGCATTAAAATATAAAATCTGTAAAAGCACAAAACCTGTAAGGTCTCCTGGCGTTACAGCTTATGGTTGCTCATATCTACCGAGGTAACGTTATTGCATAGCAACGGAACTGAGAGGACTGTCTAGGGAAACAATGCTAGCTAATCTCGCAAGGTGTCAAACTAAATAAAACAGCATCTTGTAAAGATTAAGGTTTCCCTGTAATGAACGACTGAAAACAAGGGGCAAATGACTGAAAACCGATAACTCACAGCTGGACGGCGAACATTATAATTAGCTATAAATAGCTAGCAACAAAGAAAAGTGCCCCAGCAACAATGAATGAAAAGTTGGTAGCTAAGCTAGCTAGCAGGCTAGCTTACTGAGGACGATGTAGGTTAGTTAGACTGATTCCAGTGGGTTTTTTGGATCAAAATACAAACGTGTGTATCTTAAACGTTTTCTTTATTTCGTTCGCTACCTCTTCAGCTGGCCCAGTGCTGTAACGTCGCCACTTTAACTGTCCAGTCAACGGTAGAAATTCATTGGGCAAACCCTCTCCCACCTCCGCAGGCGCATAACAGGAAAGCACGCGAGTTTCCGGTTTGACCTTTCAAAATAAAAGCATGTCTCCAATAACAACGCATCTTCCGGTTACACCTACCGTAAAAATAGACATTTTCTAGTTTTCATTAATCTCTGTATGCGTTTTGTATCTACATATCATATATTTCATTTTTTTCCTTTATCTTTTTCTCGAGGAAACCGTCTTTCTAACTACAGCACTGTTCTATCTGCGCTGTTTAAAGTTTGTATTGTGCCTCCATGTGGACATTAGTGTCCATCTTCTTCATGGAAAAACAAATCATAAGTCATCATAAGTTTAGATAACAAATGCTCAAGTTTTCAAAACAATGTCTGACAAAGTGAGCTGATAATTTGATGGCATTGGTAAACCAATTATGAATGAAATTTTATTTACTGAAAGTTAAGATATGCAAGATTAAGTAAGGGATCAAATAGTCTTTGAATTAAGCTTAAATAATGCTGTGTATGATTTCTTAAACATCTAACAAATTACTTGCAAATACTTAATACCTCAAGTTCATGACAAACCCATTTTTGTAATTTTGCAATAAGGATGAAACATTTGCAATAGAACTGAATAACCAATTTATTTAGGTCTCTGTTTTATTTTTTCACCACTTCTTTGTATTCAACTATATCGATATTTTGTATCAACCTGGAATTTATAATAGTTTATGTCTGTCATACAACATGAAAAAAAACAACCTGTCCTGCTCACAGGGAACCTGATCATGTAAATCGTAAAAATAAAAAAGCCAAAGAGGAGCAGAAAAATATGCAAATATAGAGTAGAGGTTATATCTCAGCATTTAATGATTTAAGTGTCACAAGTTATGATTAAATATTACTAGGTGACCTGAAACAAATCTATGTAGAAGTAAAACCAGACGTTTGTGTGCAAAAATATGTTCCTTAGATGTGCAGTGGCTCAAAATGTATGTACACTATTTTAGTCCTTGTGAGTGTTTTGCTTACTGAGTTAAGCAAAGGCAATTTTAATCGTCAGAATTGATCCAATACAGTCAAATATTCAAAAATTCAAAGAGTTTTATTTGCCCTTTGTAGACGTACATGTTGTACAAGTACCAAGTACTCAGCACCATGGGTGATCGGACCTTCTGTTCTGCTGCCCCTCGTCTGTGGAATGCCCTCCCTGACCATCTGAGGGCTCCACAGACGACTGACACATTTAAAAAAGGACTTAAAACTTTCCTTTTTAGCAGAACCTATAACTTTAATTAACATTACTGCTTTTTGGTCATGTTTTTATATAGTTATTATTTTATTTTTTAATGATGCTTTTATCTGCTTTTACTTTGTAGAACTTTGAGATTTGATCCAAATGTAAAGTGCGTTATAAATTAAATTTATTATTATTTATTACTATTACAAGTACTTTGGAATTCTAAAGGCAGAAAATCTCTTGAGTCTGTTGATTGCAGAATAGACAAAGAGCAGCGAAAGAAAAATAATTTTCACGTATTTTACACACCTAATGCAAAAATACAAAAAAACAAGAAAAGCCAATCAACAGTTTTTAAAGTAAAAAAAGAAGAAGAATGTAATTAAAAAAATCAAGTTAAGTTAAAAAAAAAAAAAGAAAGAATAAATAACAAAAGCTGGAAAAAAAGTTATTAAATGTTATATTAAGTTGTAAAGAAGTTTTTTTTACACAAATGTAACTTTATCTTAAATAATAAAAGCGATTCGCGTCTATAACGTTTTTCAAAAGTTTGTGTGTTGCGCCCCCATGTGGACAATACGGGAACAAAAAAAAACAACAACATTTATAGACAGAATTAAAGAAGAATTTTAAAACAATGTCAGACAAAATGAGCATACAACTCAAAACATGACTCCTATTTTTAAACTAGTAAAAGCTCAAATTTGAAGAAGTTACAGAAAGAGTTAAACGTGTTGGGCTTAAATCAAACCCCTGTCCATGGAATCACACACATCTGCCAATATTACACTTAACAATCTTGTGTTAACACCATCTCCAGAGAACAATGCACAACCTTTTTACAGTGTTTACGGTGTATTGACATTTAAGCTGCGCGGATTAGAACATCTCCAAGGGGGAAGAAGAAGAAAAAAAGCTGCACATCTGGTCGGCAAATTGCTCTTGAGGGAATTCTGGACGGGCTACAAAAGAGGAGACGGAGTAAAGTTTGGGGAATGTTTGTGTTATCAATGAGAGAATTCACAGCCGCTCCCATAGCCCATGAATGAATTTGGTGAATGGGTGCCGTCCGGAGAGGCTTTTCTCCAAGACCCTGCACCGAGGGTGACCTTTAAGGGAACATGACTTTATGAGATTCTGTGAAAAAGCTTATACCTTTACTTGAACTCCGACATTGCGCAACCAAATTGCGTGCGAGTAAAACAGATGCATGACAATGAAGTTGCATCAACTTGAAAGTAGGGAAAGTCTCCGTGTTTACGTGCAGATCTTCTTTTGTTTACGCCTGTTAATATCTCTGACTTATTGAACGCTCGCGCACATTGATGCTCTCCGGTACCGGAACCCTCTGCAGTCCTGCACATGTTTCTCCTGCCTGGACCCAATCCAAAGATAAGAGGGAGAAAAAATAAAGCCCTCTGTGATTCAGCCTTGTTGTTATTGTTCTTTCTCCCTGGTTACCGACTTGTGTGTCTTTTTTCCTGTCACCTGGAGCTCGCGGG
>JBBDHG010000371.1:310000-320000 GCA_037951165.1 Lophius americanus
AATGTATTATTATTATTATTATTAGTAGTAGTAGTAGTAGTAGTTTTAGTAGTAGTAGTAATAGTAGTAGTAGTAGTAGTAATAGTAATAGTAGTAGATGTAGTAGTAGTAGTGGTAGTAGTAGTAGTAGTAGTAGTAGTAGATGTAGTAGTAGTAGTAGTTTTAGTAGTAGTAGTAATAGTAGTAGTAGTAGTAGTAGTAATAGTAATAGTAGTAGATGTAGTAGTAGTAGTAGTAGTAGTAGTAGTAGTAGTAGTAGTAGTAGTAGTAGTAGATGTAGTAGTAGTAGTAGTAGATGTAGTAGTAGTAGTAGTAGTAGTAGTTTTAGTAGTAGTAGTAATAGTAGTAGTAGTAGTAGTAGTAATAGTAATAGTAGTAGATGTAGTAGTAGTAGTAGTAGTAGTAGTAGTAGTAGTTCTAGTAGTAGTAGATGTAGTAGAAGTATTAGTAGTAGACGTAGAATATGCAGCAGTATTAATAGTAGTAGTAGTAGTTGTAGATGTAGTATATTTGTGTGACAAAGTTTCGTTCGGTTGTTGACCTGCCCAAAAGTTTTATAGGTTTATATTTATGGCAAAAATAATCTATGAAGTCAAACATTTATAAATTGTTTAAAAATCAGTTTATAAATTAGGTCATAAACACTTATTAAGCGTTTATAAACAGATAAATGCAATCACTATTTTGGCGAGCATCAGGTCTCTGATACACTTTATATTGAATGAGTTATAGCAGATTATTAATGATTTATAAATTGGTGCCCTCCGTAAAACGTCCTTTATAAATCCTTAATGATGGGAGTGTCATTGTAAAGAGAGTTAAAAACAAATAAACCAGTGTCATCAGCATAACATCGGTGAAAAGAGGCTTTATATCTATACATTCCCAGACTTCAGTAGGTTTGTTTTCCTTTAAGACGCCAGACGATCTGCTCAGTTTGATTTTAAAAACCTAAAAAACTCAATTTGCTCCAAAGAAAGAAAGAAATAAGTTCTAAAAAAAAAACCCTTCCTGGTGATAGTTTGCCATTTCTTTTAAAGCTCCATCCGTCCATCTTTGTTGAGATGTTTTTTCCCGGGGTGACCTCACTGTTGCCTGTAAACTGGACGTGTTTGTCAGGACCCCAGTGTTCTGTTTATGTTGAGCGGACATCTCTGCCCCGTTTCAAAAAGGCTCTGAGAGTGAAGCTCTTCAGAGTCGTGGCGGCGGCGTCGTAAAACGGACTTGTATCCAGGTTTGATGGCGGTGTGGGAACTCTCAGTGTTTTACTCATGTCACCTCTTTTCAGTTTGGCGCTGGTGCTTCACTCAACATATATATTTTTCACGTGTCCGAACACACACACACGTATATATATATATATATATATATATATGTGCGTAAAAAAAGATAAAAACATGCAGGGAAAAAAAGTACATACGTATGGAAATGTAAGGAAAATAAATAAATATATATATTTATATATGTATATTTATTTTTTTCTTTATTTATTGTGTTTGTATTGTTTGTTTCTTGTATCTTTTCGGTTACTTGACGATTCATGTTTGTTGTAAACATTATGTGTTTTCGCCCAGAAATATCGCCCAGAGGTGAATTTCACCCAGATCAAACAAGTGATGACATTTTAGTGACGTTACATGCTTTGCGGCATTTAAAATAAAATAAAAACAATAAGCTGTTTGGAATAGTGATGTCCCAATGCGGCTATCGCTACCTTTGATCCTTTCATTCCTTTGATCTTTCTTTGGAGTAGAGCTTGGGGCTCAGAATCAACAGTTCCCTTGATTCCTTAGTTGTTCATTCGGTTGTCGCAGCTTGAGGTTCATAGGGCTGATCAAAGACGCCGAAGTGAAAAGCACAGGCGACGAGCTTGTGACGAGCGGCTACAGATAATCTGAGAGATACTCAGAGAGTTTGTTGGAGTTGTCGGTAGATTTAGAGGCTGGCAATAACTCAGACATTAATGAAGGAACCTCTGGTTAACGTTGAATCTTGACGCTGGTTTTCATCTCTGAGAGCTTTTTCTATTTTTTTCGTGTTTTCTTTTTCTTCTCTCTCGTGTTTCTTCTATCTTTTCGGCAACTGGATGATTTATGCTCTTATTTATATTTTGTAATCCATGTTGAAAACACTGTGAACAGCTTTATTCATCTGTATTTGTAATTGCAAAAACAAATAAAAAACAAATAAATATACAGCGGGCCCTGTGTATGTAAAGGTCCAATCGTGTATAGTGAACATTTCAATAAAGTTTTTTAGTTTTGAAAGTGTTTACTAATGGAGACGATGAGCTATTTTAGCAGCGGTCGGGGAGGATTGGGGGAAATGACAAAGTCATGGCGCGACCATATGAGTAAAAATAAAAAGCTGATGTGAGGGGACAGAGGTGAGACAGAAGACGGACAGAGACAAATCCTCCTGGTCCGATTCTGGACGCCAAATACGTTTTCCTACCGGCCTTAAACGCGTCTGCGTTCCTGCGTATATATACATCGACTGTCTCTGCACGTCCACGTGTCACTCGTGTTCTCCAGCGCGAAGTGTTTCTGTACGAGACAGAGATGGATGGTGTGTGATCTCGCCGTGCAGGGGGAATCCAGTGCTCTGGCGGCGCTGCTCCGGGGTCTCCCAGTATAAACAGAGACGTGGGAACGACCAAGCCTGTTTATATCAGCTCCATTTTTACTGGGACCAGTCAGCCAGGAATCAAGGGCCCGGCCGACACACCGGTCCCGCTCGTATCCACCGATACGTGTGTCCAACATTTCTAGATCCAGAAGTTTTTCTTGATAGAAGAGAAACTCTTGAATTCATTCAAATAAAAATTGTAATGGAATGAAAAGTAAGTTCCACCCAAATTCACTTTATTCTTTTCTAGACTGAAATACTTTAACCTTTGAAGTTATTTCTTTGCATATTTGATTTAGTCATTCATTATCTGAGAAAGTCTGGAGTTAATATGAAATGACAAATAATCGGGTCAAACTTACTCTTTTACTTTCAAGCAGTAAAAAAAAAAAAAAAAAAAAAAAAATTCAAAATGATTTCATGTCATTTTATTTTATTTTATGGAAAATAGTCAATTTTATAAATTTGACATTTATTAATTTTTTTTTTTTTAGTTCTATCAAGTATCATAACTCTGAAGTAAGCCCTCACATGCTTTAATACAATAAAAGTAAATACTACTTATCAATAGGACTTTCTCATTCGTCATCGTCGTTACAACTTCATCCTCTGCGGCCCCTTTGACCCGTGGTGTTCCCCAGGGCTCCGCCCTCGGACCCTTACTATTTACCATTAACACGCCGCCGCTGGGTCACAGTATAAAACAGGCTCAGTCACATTCTTTAATAAGAAATAGTGACTCAAAATGAGCTCAAGCAAAGAGTTGAGCAGGACATGAAAGGGTTAATATAATCTATTTAATCTACGTTAGATGGAATTAACATTATTAAGAGAAGTATGTGCCTCATATGTAAATGTATGATTTTCTGCAAACTTGTACAGGTTAAATATTCCACGGTTAATTTAAAGTTTTTTTTGTTTTTTTTTGTTTTTTACGGATGGATGAAACTTTTGAACCCCAGACTTTCCGTCTCTGAACACACTTAAAGGTTTACTTGTCTAGAATATGAGACAATGAAATGGTTTCGGGTCCAATAAGCAGAATCTCCCGCCTCGTCTCTGGAGCTGAGGCTGAGCTCAGACGCACACAATCACTCCCAGCATTCACTGGGCCAAATTGACTGACCTAACATTAACACACCTGCACAAATGTTATGAAACGCTCCTCTGAGCCATGTTTAGACTACTTTTGGAAACGATGACACCGTCATGAGCATAATCTTCTGCTGCTTCCCTCTGTTCTTCTCTCCTCAGAGAGGGAGCAGGGAAATAATGCCCAGGAAGCTGCATGAGGACGAATCTGACATAGATGTGTGCATTTATTTATTAGTGGCCGAAAGACAGTTGGAAACTTGTTCACCCAATATTATTATTATTATTATTATTTTATTTTATTTTATTTTATTTTATTTTATTTTATTTTATTTTATTTTATTTTATTTTATTTTATTTTATTTTATCTTATTTTATCCAATTTTATTTTATTTATTGGTATTATTATTTTTTTCGTTATTACTTTTATTATTTTAGTATCATTATATTATTATTATTACTATTTTTATTAATATTATTATTATTACTATTTTATTTCATCAATATTATTATCTATTATTAATATTGTTATTATTATAATTATTTTATTTATTGATATTATTTTATTATAATTTTATTATCATAACTTTTATTGTTTTGTTATCATTATATTATTATTATTACTATTATTATTATTATTATTATTATTATTATCATTATAGTTATTATTATTACTAGTAGTAACATTAGTAGAAATAGTAGTAGTAGTAGTAGGACTTATAGTTTTTAGTAGTAGAACTCACTATAATACTTATTATTGTATCGTATAGTATAATAATAATAATAATAATAATAATAATAATAATGATAATAATAATAATAATGATATAATAATAGTTTTCATTTTGACGTTAATACATAAAACAAGTGAATTCTGTACATTTGTCTTTGATTATTTAACATTTTTTCGACACTCCATGAAAATCAATGATGAAGAAATCAGGAAAAACTCCACTGTCATTCCTCAGAGGAGGAATCCATGATGGACATGATCACATGATCCACGTGATGAAGTACAGTACATAATATTTCTTCAACCACCTCTCTAATGTCCGGAGTAAGTTTTCATCACTCGGTTTGTTTGTTGGAAGAATACACGGACGCGTATCAACGGCGTTCTGGTCATCAAACTGGAAATGTGATGGAACTGAGCCGTCGCGGTGAGAGGAAGACCACTGATGAAGCAGCGTTAACGACTTTCAGACAGCTCCTCCAAACAGCTGTGTTCCTGACTCAAAAAAAAAAAAGCTTATATTGCTTGCCTCATTATTTACCCAGGATACAAATATTGTTTGTAATTTTGTCTTTTTATTTGCCTTTCTTCGTCTTTCACACGTGAAAATAAATCCTTTCCTGTCTTTATATTCAATATTTGACTTATTTCTCTTCCTTCCATAACACTGTCCTCATTTCAACACTTAGAGAGATATTCAACATCATTAATCCTGATGACTTAATGTAGTAAATGGGTCGTAAACACTTTATAAATCATGAATAAGCTTTTATAACTCATTAGATATAAAGGTTATCAGAGACCAGGTGCTTGCCAAATAGTGAGCGCACTTATCTGTACTGCTGCCTTGATATTGCCAAATAGTGACCCACATTGATCATTTGGAGAGTTTTGTTATAAACCGTTTATGAACATTGACTTATGACTTACAAAGTGTTTACAACCTCATTTATAAATAATTTATAAGTCTAATTGTGAAGTGGTACCGAAAATTGTATATATATATTCTATGGTTTATTAAGTCTATAGACTATAGACAAAAAAAAAGTTTTTTTTAAATCTGTTTTTTTTTTGGCTCCTTGCTGACCAACATTAAATAATCTATTGTTTTAAAACCAGAACCAGGGCCCGCTACACATGTTGTCAGCTGGTCAGACAGACGGATCGGTGTTTGGGAAGGGAAGGAGCTGCTGTAAGCCTTGTGAAGTGGATTCTTCCTCTCGCACTAGAAAACAAGCTGCTCCAAAAACAAACTGCTGTAAGAGTTTAGAGGAGTTTGTCTACGCAGCATCTAACCTCCACAGAGGGAAACCACTCCTGTGGTGGCTGGTTACCCACTGAGATCAACTATACACCTGGTTACCCACTGAGATCAACTATACACCTGGTTACCCACTGAGATAAATTACCCACCTAGTTACCCCTCAAGATAAATGACCCTCTTAGTTACCCCTCGACACAAACCTGGTAATAAACTAATTGTGGTAAAGTCTGTCTAGTGTGTTTTAATTCTATGCATGTTAATGTATGTGGGAGAAAAAGGTGGATTCCAAAACCATGACCAAGGTTTAAGTCAAATCTTAGGCCTGTGTGGGTTTGTGTGTGTGTGTGTGTGTGTGTGTGTGTGCATGTGTGTGTGTGTGTGTGTGTGTGTGTGTGTGTGTGTGTGTGTGTGTGCGTGTGTGTGTGTGTGTGTTTGTGTATGGGTGTGTTTGTGGGTTACTATGTGTTTGTGAATGTGTTTGTGGGTATATGTGTGTTTTTGTGTATGTGTGTGTATCTGCATGTGTGTGTGTGTGTGTGTTTGTGTATGAGTGTATGTGTGTGGGTATAAGTATGTGTGTGTGAGGGTGTGTTTGTGTATGGGCGTGTGTGTTTGTTTGTGTGTGTGTTTGTGTGTGTATGTGTGTGTGCGAGTGTGTGTTTTTGCGTATGTGTGTGTATCTGCATGTGTGTGTGTGTGTGTGTGTGTTGGGGTGCATTTGTGTGTGTGTGTGAGTGTGTTTGTGTGTATGTGTGTGTATCTGCATGTGTGTGTGTTTGGGGGGTGTTTGTGGGTATATGTGCGTTTGTGAGTGTGTGTTTGTGTATGGGTGTGTGTGTGTGTGTGTTTCTCTGTGTGTATATGTATCTGCATGTGAGTGTGTGTTTGTGTGTATGTGTGTGTATCTGCATGTGTGTGTGTGTGTGAGTGTGTTTGTGGGTATATGTGTGTGTATCTGCATGTGTGTGTGTGTGAGTGTGTTTGTGTGTATGTGTGTGTATCTGCATGTGTGTGTGTGTGTGAGTGTGTTTGTGTGTATGTGTGTGTATCTGCATGTGTGTGTGTGTGTGAGTGTGTTTGTGGGTATATGTGTGTGTGTAGAGTTGGGGTAGACGGGGGGTGGGGGGGTGAGCGGTGTTGACATAGAAGGATGTTTTGGGGTGGCGTTTGGGGAGCGAGCTGGGGTGAGGGTGCAGAATGATGATAGGAAGGAGGTTGTGCGATAAGAGAGGTTTCTGCTTCAACAGCTGAGAGTTTGGGAGTTTTGCGTCGTTGCTGTGTTGTTCCGTGTTCGCAGACACGAACGTGCTTTTTCTAATTGATCTGCTTTTACTCATACTTGTGTCTGCGATAAAACAAAGCAAGAAAGATCTCCCACTCATGTCCAAGCAGAGTACGCACAAACCAATGCCCACGCACACGTACACACACACACACGCACACACACACACACACACACTGATATCTAAATTAATGGTCTCCTTGGGGAGTCATCCAAAGGCCACGGGCGTTTGGGAGAAAAGATTCTTGGAAAAAGGCTTCATCGTCAGAACATTTGCTCATTAGTAACCCCATCTTAGCCATGCAGGGAGAGAGAAAGAAGAACGCCGAAAAATACGCGGAGGAGGTCATAGACTTCTGGTGTTTGCAGTGGCATTTACTTTATAGTCTCTGCTGACCACAAGTAAAAGCAGGGGAAGGAGCGGAATCAGTCTTTGGTGTGAGGAGCATGGACGCATGGAACGGCACACAAACAGTTCACACAAAGTCCAAAAAAACCAGGAAGAAGGAGTAAAAAAAACCCCCAAAAATCCAAAAAGAAGGAGTAAAAAAAAACCTCCAAAAAACAGAAAAAAGGAGTAAAGAAAACCCAAAAAATCAAGGAAGAAGGAGTAACCCCCCCCCAAAAAAAAACAGAAAGAAGGAGGAAAAAAAAACCAAAAATCCAAAAAGAAGGAGTAAAAAAAAACCTCCAAAAAACAGAAAAAAGGAGTAAAGAAAACCCAAAATATCCAGGAAGAAGGAGTAACCCCCCCCCCCCCGAAAAAAAAAACAGGAAGAAGGAGTAAAAAAAAAAAACCCCAAAAAACAGGAAAGAGTAAAAAAAAACACCAAAAAACAGGAAGAAGGAGTAAAAAAAAAAACCCCAAAAAACAGGAAGGAGTAAAAAAAAACACCAAAAAACAGGAAGAAGGAGTAAAAAAAAAAACCCCAAAAAACAGGAAGGAGTAAAAAAAAACACCAAACAAACAGAAAAAAGGAGTAAATAAAACCCAAAAAAATCCAGGAAGAAGGAGTAAACCCCCCCCCCCAAATAACAGAAAGAAGGAGTAAAAAAAAAAACCCAAAAATCCAAAAAGAAGGAGTAAAAAAAAACCCTCCAAAAAACAGAAAAAAGGAGTAAATAAAACCCAAAAAAAACAGGAAGAAGGAGTAAAAAAAAAAACCCCAAAAAACAGGAAGAAGGAGTAAAAATAACCCCCAAACAAACAGAAAAAAGGATTTAAAAAAAACTAAAAATCCAAAAACAAGGAGTAAAAAAAACCCTCCAAAAAACAGAAAAAAGGAGTAAATAAAACCCAAAAAAATCCAGGAAGAAGGAGTAAACCCCCCCCCCCAAATAACAGAAAGAAGGAGTAAAAAAAACCCCCCAAAAATCCAAAAAGAAGGAGTAAAAAAAAACCCCCACAAAAAACAGAAAAAAGGAGGAAAAAACCCCAAAAAATCCAGGAAGAAGGAGTAAAAAAAACCCCAAAACAAAACAGAAAGAAGGAGGGAAAAAAACCCCAAAAAAAACAGAAAGAAGGATGAAAAAACCCCAAAAAACAGGAAGAAGGAGTAAAAATAACCCCCAAACAAACAGAAAAAAGGATTTAAAAAAAACTAAAAATCCAAAAACAAGGAGTAAAAAAAACCCTCCAAAAAACAGAAAAAAGGAGTAAATAAAACCCAAAAAAATCCAGGAAGAAGGAGTAAACCCCCCCCCCAAATAACAGAAAGAAGGAGTAAAAAAAACCCCCCAAAAATCCAAAAAGAAGGAGTAAAAAAAAACCCCCACAAAAAACAGAAAAAAGGAGGAAAAAACCCCAAAAAATCCAGGAAGAAGGAGTAAAAAAAACCCCAAAACAAAACAGAAAGAAGGAGGGAAAAAAACCCCAAAAAAAACAGAAAGAAGGATGAAAAAAACCCAAAAAATCCAGGAAGAAGGAGTAAAAAACCCCCCACAAAAAACAGAAAAAAGGATGAAAAAAAAACTCAAAAATCCAAAAAGAAGAAGTAAAAAACGCCCATAAAAACAGAAATAAGGAGTAAAGAAAAGCCAAAAAAACAGGAAGAAGGAGTAAAGAAAAAAAAAAATCAGCAAGAGCTCAATTCAGCCACTCGGACTCCCTTTGTCTCCTTCAGGCTCACTCTGTGCAGGAAGTCATTAAAGAGTAAGCCAATAAAGCCGTGTCAGATATATTGTATCCCTATCCTCCAAAGAGATATAAAATATAGGCCTCCCAGTCTCATCAGACACCGGGATCAGATTTTTACAGGCCCACCATGTCCTCCTTCGGAGTTCAGAGAGTTTACCCGAATTATCAAGTGTCGTGTCGTCGGTCTTCAGCGTAATCGTTTCCGCTTTCCTTCGACGTGACTCGCAAGGAAAAGGTCACGCCGGGTTATAGGTTTGAAACATGGGAACGTTCGTCATGACAAGTTAGCAGCTTCAGTTCCGGGTCTCCGCAATTTGGTTATTTTGGACCCAAGGAAAGCGGTTCACTTTATTTTTGGACCTTGTTTTCTTTCCCCTCTCCTGTTATGAAACCTCGCCACATGAATCAGACGCTGGGGGGAAGTAAACATCAGAAATTCACTAAGTGCTGGATTGTTTTCCCACAGTTAGCGGAACGTGCGCTACGCCTGGATCGTCCTGAGACGGGTTTGTTCTACTGCTGCAGCGAAGGAGGCATATATCATCATCATCCTCATCATCAATAATAATAATAATTCATCCTTTATTAATCCCCATCAGTCATACACAGGAAAGCATAGTGAAATTATTCCTCTGCATTTGACCCATGACCCCCTGAGACAGCGGTGGGCCGCTCCCTTGAAGCGGTAGCATATTGGGTTCAGGGTTTTGCCCGAGGACCCTAGAGGCAGATCATTATTTTTCGTCCGTTATATCGTGATAACGAGATAATGGACTCGTTATCAGGAGAACACACAGCCCAATTTTTTCCGGACAACAAGTTGTTTTTTTTGTGTTAATGAATAATCCGCTAGTTTTTTTCTGA
>JBBDHG010000371.1:325000-338966 GCA_037951165.1 Lophius americanus
TGTGCTCCACCAAAACAGCTGAGCAGGACATTAAAGGGACAATCCAAAACTTTTTCTTCTCTGAATGGATGGACTGTATATCAAACGTCTGTTTCTGAGCGGTGGGGTGTGATGACACAAATGTGCAGTAAACTTACGCTCACGCTTGGTGTTCGGCGTGATAACGCCGTAATTGAAGGCTGTATGTTTGGAGGGCCGGTCAGCAGACATCTGTTTGTGATTACGCCCAAAAAAATCTTAGGGGTGCTGTTGTGTCTGTCTTCTGCTATTAAGTGGTGCTGTCTGTTAGCTGCACCGGAGCTTGGGTTACAATCACAAACAAATACATGCACACTCTAATGAGATAACACACACACACACACACACACACACACACCGACACTCACTTGTGTGCTTCCTGCTTTAGGACTTGGGGTTCAGAAGATCTAAAGGGTCTCTTGAGATTTGATGTTAGATGAGTATGTGTGTGCATGTGTGTGTGTGTGTGTGTGTGTGTAAGTGTGTGTGTGTGTGTGTGTGTGTGTGTGTGTGTGTAAGGGGCTACTTTTATCACAATTCACATCTCACCCCTTCATCATCTCCCGTTAGCCTCCGGTAGCATTATGTCGGCGTCTCATGGGAGAACTGATACACACTCACACAAACACAGATTAGGCTGAAACGAGATGTGAGAAGGCGCCGCTGAGGTCAGTTACCTCCATCCTTCAAACACACGCCGGCCGTTCAACGCTACGCCGACTCTGTTCCACTCCGATCCGTTTCATAATTTTGTATTTTTATTGTTTTCCTCTCCAGTCCCACATTTCTGTCACAAAGACAACTGATGGGTTAGCATGTTGTATTTCAGAGAGAGAGAGAGAGAGAGAGAGAGAGAGACCGAGAGAGAGAGAGAGAGGGAGAGAGGGAGAGAGAGAGGGAGAGAGAGAGAGAGAGAGGGAGAGAGGGAGGAAAAAAATGCTTATTTTACGAGAGTGTGGAAGATTTGTTGTTGTAAATTTTTATGCCTGCATTTTTGTGGGTGAACCTAATGTTAATATGGAAGGGTGTGTGTGTGCGCGATTGTACACATAAGTCAAACGTACAATGTTTGTACAAGTTCCCTCCCTTAATATCAGGCCCTCTGATAGAGGGGGAGGGGGGGAGTATCAGTAGAGTAGCCCAGGAGGAGCCTTGATTCTGGTTCTGGCAGGGGCAGTAGTTCCCTGTGGGACCACAGAGATTGCAGGCTGAAGGGAAGCAGGAAGGAGGAGGAGGAGGAGGAGGGTTTTTGCCTCACGTCTTCGCCCAGGAAGGCAGAGCTTCTCCTGCAGCGGCGGCGGCCGACACATCCATCGGCTATCAGCAGCTGTGGATGGTTTATCCAGAGATACCGGCAGGTTGTGGGGGTGAATCTCACTCGAGCCTGGCATTTGTTCACGTAGACAAGCACGGGCTAACACTCCCCCTCCCCCTCCACTGAGATACATGTTAAGAAATACATAGGTGCAAACACACACACACACGCACACACAGACACACGCACGCGCACACACACACACACACACACACACACACACACACACACAGAATACTCACACTTTGAAGAAGTATATAGTGAAAAATAATGAATTCAAGTGAAAAAATCTGACAATCGCATTAAAGAGAATTTGCTTGGTAAAACTTCTACAAATAAGACGTGAGGTTTTGATGAAGAACATCTTAAATCAGATTTTTTAATTATATTTTACTTATATTAGGAAGTTGTCTGTCAGCCAGTAATACTTGAAAAAAGAAAATTTGTAACTTTTTTGGCCGTATCACTTTTCGTTTTTTCGTTTTTATTGCATAATGTGCATTTTTTTTTGCATGTTTTTTGTTTTTTGTTTTTTTTATTCTCTCTTTTTCACCATCTTATAAATTTCCCCCTGTGGAAATGATTAGGTTTCTATCCATTTACTCGTGACGGTGTTCTGGATTTTTTTTTGGCCTTTGAAATAAGATTAAGGAAGTAATATTTAAGCATTTTAAGAAGCAATTTCTCTTTAAATTAGCTGGAAATCCTAAATTTGAGCTTTTGACAATATTTTCAACCTTCTTTCTTACTTGGCCAGTGATTGTGTCTGAACTCAAGTGCAATAAGATATCTAACACTCTCGGTAAGAGTTTGTGTTCTTGCAGAACACGGTCTTTGGCCTGCCAGTCCAATTCCGTGGTGCCTTCAGGGACCGCTGTAATCTCTCATCCTGGGCTGTGATAATACTCTCCCTTTGCGAAAAGGAGTTACACTAATTACCTCTGTGTGCGTTGGTCTGTTTGCGGGTGCAGCGCTAATCGCTGACACACAGGAGATATGACGCGGTGAGATCATTCCTTCTGCCGGTGGAAAAAGATGAACCGGAGTTCATTTTTCAAACTGAAATAAAGTTGCCCCGACTTGAAGCATTTTTGCAAGGAGTGAAAATGTTGACGTTGAAGAAACGCCATTCCATAAACAGATCTGTTTCCTCTTTGAGGAGACTCAGGAATTTGTGCACCTTGTTGAAAAAACATACGCACACACACGGAAAACATACCTGTCGTTCCCCCCCCCCCTGAGGAATTAGGAGATGGAGGATCAAAGCGCAGAACCTGATCCGGCCAATAAGAGCTCAGCGCTGTTTATCATTCTTCTCCATCAGTGCCCGCCGTGTTAACAACAGCCTGACTAATCAGGTGTGAATAATATCCCTGACATCGCGGCATTGCTCGCTAATTAGGTGTGTGTAATGATGATCCTGACGTTACGTATCGCCCTTCGTTTACCGAGATCGGCGCTAAAATATAAAAAACGCGTCCAGAGCGGACATTTCATTTCATTTCATTTCATTTCATTTCCTATCTCTGGGGGGTTCATTCATATAATATGCTGGATATCTCCAGGTTTACCACAAAATGAGAAATAATGTGGTCAAGCATGTATTTCATGGAAAATATTCCATTTTAAGTAAACTAGCTAAAAAAAAAAAGTTTTTTTTTGGAGGGGGGTTCCAACAAGTTACATAATTCTGCTTGATATGTCCTCACAGGCTTTAATGTGCCAAAATCAAATAGGAGTTTCTCAATAACCTTGGCCGATGCTTCCTCCTCGCTTGACATGTGGTGTCCCTCAGGGCCCCGTCCTCGGCCCCCTTTACTTCTTAAGCCTACACAGGCTGCCAACTGGGTTATATTGCAACTTTGAAAGAGTCAAACATAGATGGACGAAAAACCGCTTCCGCGCATGCCTTCTTTGTCGTATTCTTCTTCTGGGTGCTTGTTGGCGGTCAGCGCCAGAATCACCGGTTCGGAAAAGATCACAGGTAACGTAAACAGGCGACCGACATTGTAATTGGGAAAGGTTGAATCCGGTTAGGACGATTCAAGGATATGCCTGTTCACACCAAAATACATCTCTGATCTTCTGCTGCGTTCTGAACCCTCCAGAACTCTCGGGTCGTCTGGATCAGGTCTGCCGAGTGTCCCCAGAGTCAGAACCAAACATGGGGAAGCAGCGTTCGGTTTTTATGCATCAGATATTTGGAACAAGCTCCCATAAAAACAGCAGGACTGCTCCGACTCTCAGTCCTTTTAAATCAAAGCCTCAAACTTTCTTATTTGCTGCCGGCTTTTTATTTAACCTTTAAAACTATTCTAATCTTTAAAAGCTCTTAATGTTTGGATAAAGCGAGTCCGACGGATGATTTTATGAGTGTAAGGTGGATGTTGTGTGGATGATCCAGGCAGCGGCAGACGTGTCGCGTCTGGAAGCATCTCTGTTCCACCAGGCCTGTGGATTTAAGGCTAATTACGACTGGATGCAGATAAGAACGTTTATATTCTTTGTCTTTCGGGGTTGCCACAAAAGAGGACCGGGCTTTTCCCTCCGTAGGCCAGTACCCCCTCTGGATAACAGTACCAGTCATGGGTTTTTTTGTTTAACCCGAGCCCCAACCCATCCGGCTTGTAAATCAGTTTTGTGTTCCGCATATTGATTCAACACAGGTTTTAATCCGGATGCCCTTCCTGACGCAACCATTCCCACTTATCCAGGCGTGGGGTAAGTAGGTTGGCCCCTTCTATAGCACCAAAAAAAGAGGGCGCTTTGGAGGATTCAGCGACTTACGTCCGGCGATACGGACAAAAATATATATAATCAAATATTACATTATTTTTGACCAAATACCTCAATCTCCATATTGGGGGCAGGGCCGGAAATCTACTTTCAGTTTAAGGGGCGTAATGTCTTTTAGCATAAAAATGTTTAATTGTCCCTCAATTCCCTCTTTAATATGGATTTTATATCGCCGTGACAACATCTACAAATGTTCCCTGGAAAAAAGCTTTTATTCAAATCTCTCGCCAAATCCTGCATTTTACACGATTATATTTGAAAACGTCTCGCTGATGAAATGAACTGAATAGACATTGAATGCATCATAGCGTGTATCCAAACGCTAATGCTGCTGACGGCTACGTTAGCCAGCTAACCTGCCGATGTCAGCAGTAAAACATTTGTTGACATTTTAGCATCATCAGAGCCGCTGCTCGCTTTTCAGGAATAAAACAAGAATAAAATAAACCCACTGCGCCACATATTCTCAAAAAGGAGGACAAATGAGCGTCCGGTTCAAAGGCGGCGCCGTTGGACGACAACAGTGTTACAAAACCGGACTGTGCGGCCTAAAACCGGACGGGGGGCCGCCCTAACTAGAAGAACACTGAATTGTGACCCCTTTCCTGGCGGGGTTATAGATAAGAGTGTTTATATGAGCTTATGTTTGTTCCCCCCCCCCCACAGAGCTGACCTGAGATCCAGCAGCGGAGTCCTCGCTGGAATGGCGGCTGAAAACTGGGTGAGGAAGGGTGAAGAGGAGGAAGAACAGGGAGTGAGATGAAGGATTTAGTGGGGTGCTCTGGTCTCACACACATGTATACACACACTCTGGTGCAGACATCCATCGGTACCACTGTGGCAGACAGAAAACTGAGCAGTGTCACTCTTCTTCTCTGTTTATAAAGCGGAGCCCCGGTTGCCGTGACGGAGTCCAGACCTTTTGACTCCGAAACCCGGCACTGTCCAATCGGGCCCACGCACGCAAACACGCCGCAAAACACACTCCCTGTTTTTATCTGCGCATCCGATCACCGGGCCAGAAGTTACACCAGAGGTTACAGCCGAGGTAAAGAAAAAAAAAAAAACCAAAAGGGAAAAAAACATACATACTGTAGAAGAAGACACGCACTCACACACAAACACGCTGCAGCCACAGCTGCACCACATCTCACTTACTTCCGACAGGACACTTTAGGCACTCAGCCAATTTAAGTTCAAGCCAACGCAACTTAAGTAACGGTGTGTGTGTGTGTCTGTGTGTGTGTGTGTGTGTGTGTGTGTGTGTGTCAGTTCTGTGCCGAACCATCAATACATTGTTGGACTATTCTGATTTTCCTTATTCTCCCTTCCTTTCCCCATGATCAATCCGTCTTTCTGTCTTTTGGACAGACAGAATCTCAGTTCTGTGCAACAATTTCATTTAAGAAAACGTTTTCTAAAGAAGAGGAATGGCACGTTAAATTCTTCTCCATTTTTCCTCTACTCGCTGAAGAAAATTAATTAATCCTTATTATATATTCAAATATCGTTGCAGTACTCCAGTGGAAACATTTTAAACCCTTGATTTTGCGCTTCTATGCAAACTTTGAGGTCTCTCATTTGTCTTTGTTTGCATAATTGTGCTACTTTTGCAATTTGCTCCTAGTTCTTTGTCAAAAAGTACATAAACATGGTACTTAGAAATAGTTTATCATTATAAATTAGGTTGCAGATACTTTATAAGTCATTAGTTAAACAGCTTATAACATAGTTCTGAATTTATCAATGTGGGTCACTATTTGGCAATGTATAGTTAGCAGTACAGATAGGTGGGCTCACTATTTGGCAAGCCTCAGTTCTCTAATAGCCTTTATATCAAACGAGTTATAGCAGCTTATGAATGATTTTTAAAATGCTCGCAGCTTAATTATCAAACTACATACCAACCAATTTATAAATCCTTTAATAGAGCTGACTAAGAAAGTACATTTTCACAGTACGGTCGTGCAGTAAGTGTGGATGTATGTGAAACTGCTGGCGTTGCATTCGAGTGAGAACATTTGAAGATGTTGACCAATCCAGGCACTTGATGTTACTGCTTGTCAGAAAGCTTTAAACAAAGTGAGTGTCATGTTGTCTGAAGCCCCTCCCCGAAACAGAAGCATGCCCACGCAGCAATTTGCCATTTGTGCAAAATGTCTCTCCTCACTCATTATTTTACACCCAAACATTTTCGAATGTACGAACGTGTGAAAAACGCTGAAAGCCTTGAAGGAAACATTTTCTGGAAGTGTACGCGTTGTTTGGTATTTTACCACTTATGTGACAGGAGGCAGCTCCCGCCCCTTTGAGATAAATCCTCACACTTTGTAGACGTTCATACAATAAATAGACTTTAAATTATGAAGAGTTTTGGTCATTATGGGCATAAAACAGTGATTTGATGTCCACACTTTAGTCTTTATACTTGAGCGCATGCTGGCTTTGATGTCCTTATAGACATTCACAGAAATGACCAGAAGTGCTCACTTGTGTCAAATTTATAAACTGTTTTCAGAATTCTAAGAATGAAATCAGAATTCTGAGAGTAAATAACGAATTCTTAGTTAAAAGTCAGAATTCTAAGAATAAAGTCAGAATTCTGAATTTAATGTCAGAATTCTAAGAATAAAGTCAGAATTCTAAGAATAAAGTCAGAATTCTGAGTTTAAAGTCAGAATTCTGAGAATATTCAGAATTCTGAGTTTAAAGTCAGAATTCTGAATTTAATGTCAGAATTCTAAGAATGAAGTCAGAATTCTAAGAATAAAGTCAGAATTCTAAGAATAAAGTCAGAATTCTGAGTTTAATGTCAGAATTCTAAGAATAAAGTCAGAATTCTAAGAATAAAGTCAGAATTCTGAGTTTAAAGTCAGAATTCTGAGAATATTCAGAATTCTGAGTTTAAAGTCAGAATTCTGAATTTAATGTCAGTATTCTAAGAATAAAGTCAGAATTCTAAGAATAAAGTCAGAATTCTAAGAATAAAGTCAGAATTCTGAGTTTAATGTCAGAATTCTAAGAATGAAGTCAGAATTCTAAGAATAAAGTCAGACTTCTGAGTTTAAAGTCAGAATTCTAAGTATGAATTCAGAATTCTAAGAATAAATCATGAATTCTTAGATTAAAGTAAGAATTCTGAGAAAATATTCAGAATTCTGAGTTTAAAGTGAGAATTGAGGAATAAAGTCAGAATTCTGAGTCTAAAGTCAGAATTCTAAGCAGATTCTCATTCATCCAGATCATGGTAATCCATGTAGGTTGAATCCACTTTGGCTACATGATCAGTTTTGGGGGAATTTGGGAATACAGTCAGAATTCCAAGCAAAAAGTCAGAATTCTAAGAATGAATTCAGAATTCTGAGTTTAAAGTCAGAATTTGGGGAATAAGGTCAGAATTCTGAATCTAAAGTTGAAATCCTAAACATAAAGTCAATATTCTGAGTTTAAAGTGAGATTTCTGAGAATGAACCCAGAATTCTGACCTTATTCTCTTTGCAGATTCTCATTCCTCCAGATCATGGTAATCCACATGGGTTGAATCCAAAGCAACTGAACTTCTGTTTTGGCTTGAAGTCATTTCACCACAAACCCACATGGACTTTATTCTAACAATACTAAATTTAGTCCAAAAAAATTGGCTACTTGATAAATATTTTGGAATCCTGGGAATAAAGTCAGAAATCTAAGAATAAATTCACAACTCTTCAAGGAATAAAGTCAGAATTATGAGTTTAAGCCCAGAATTATGAGATTAAAATCAGAATTCCGGGAAAAAAAGTCTTAATTTCAGGGGAATTAAGTCAGAATTCTGAAAACAAAGTCAGAATTCCTGAAAGAATTTCCCATAGCCACCGTCTCCCGTAAACCGGTGATGAATTTGGGGGGGGGGAAATGAAGCCTGCAGCGTAATAAAATGTGAAAATAGTTAAGGATCTGAATACTTTCTGTATGCGCTGCATTCTCTACAACACCATTCATCACTGATAATACAAATCCATGCAGATTTACAGATGTGCAAACTTATCCACATAAGTGTAGATGTCTGCACACATTCCAGAGACCCGAACTCCCTCACACTCTGAGGACAAAACATTAAGGCCAGTAACCCAACACTGTCACAGAAGATCACTCTCGTTCGGGAGAATCCCGGTTTTCCCTCCCTCCGGATGTTCATGTCACTGAATATCAAAGGATTTGAAATATATTTTCATATTTCCACTCCCATAAACATCTTCATAATTCTCTCTTACTGCCCAGTTCTTCCGCCACATCCTCTCGCCCCGGCGGCCACTCCCTGAAGAGTGTGTCCGCTTTCTGCAACATCCCATTGGCTTCTTTTACTTTGATTTCTCTGCCTCTCTTAGAAGTACTTGAACTGAGGCAAAAGGCAATTTGTGTGTGTGTGTGTGTGGGTGTGTGTGTGTGTGTGTGTGTGTTTGTGTGTCTTTCCTTGCGTATGGGGGAGTACGGCTGTGATAAGGGACAAGGAACTGGAGTGCTTCGACATAGATGGATGATGTTTTTCTCACCCCAAACCTCACTCCGAGATTACAGTTTGTCATTCTGTTCCTGACAGCCGACAAAGAACTGCTTTATGTTTATAAACAGTAAAATAATGTGCTTTATTTTGCTAAAAAAATGAATTAAATAAATCTGTACTCTGTATATTATTGGGGATCGGGGCAAGGAATTATAAGAAACGCAGTTTTAATGAGCTTGACTTTAAGATTATGAGTTCAGTCCATCTAGAAAAACAGGTTTGATTTTGGTACCTATATGTTGAATTCTACGTTAGAAAATACTGAATCTATGTGATGTATAAAAGTTTAACATTGCTAACGTGAGATTACTGTTGATGACCTAATATGGTAAGAATACGGTGGTTTTCAGAATTACTGCTTTTTGCACATTTTCACTTTAAATATACATTTTTGCTACTGAATTGAAAAGTTTAGTCCAAAAATCCATCTGTTCTAGATATCGTAGGGCGGGACGATGTGACGTCTATGGTGACGTCGAAGAAAAAAATGATCCTGTGGACACGACTTAATAAGGTGTGGGAACAAGTTATAATCTTGTGGGAACGAGTTACTGCCTTGTGGGAACAAGTTATTATTTTATGGGAACGAGTTATATCTTGCGTCCACGACTAAATAAGGTGAGGGAACGAGTTATTATCATGTGGGAACGAGTTACTATCTTGTGGGAATGAGTTATTATCTTGCGACCACGACTTAACAAGGTGGGGGAACTAGTTATTATCTTGTTGGAACAAGTTATTATATTGTGGGAACGAGTTACTCTCTTCTGGGAACGAGTTATTATCTTGTTGGAACAAGTTATTATATTGTGGGAACGAGTTACTCTCTTGTGGGAATGAGTTATCATCTTGTGGGAACAAGTTACAATCTTGTGGGAATGAGTTATCATCTTGTGGGAACGAGTTATTTTCTTGTGGGAACGAGTTACTCTCTTGTGGGAACGAGTTACTATCTTGTGGGAACGGGTTATAATCTCGATGCCACGACTTAATGAAGTTTGGGAACGACTTATTATCTTGTGGCCTCGACTTAATAAGTTGTGGGAACGACTTATTATCTCATGGGAACAACTGGAAACGACTTAAAATCTTGTGGCCACGAATTACTTCTGACATTCAGAACGGTGTGAGAACACAGAGAGCGTCACTGAGCATCACAATATGAGGTAAGTGGTTTTAATGTTATGGCTGATCTGTGGAAATAAATAAGACTATTAATTCACATTTTAAGTCGTGCGAATGTTGAGAAAAGAGGCGGCACTTTGATGAAACCTGGAACATTTCAGGAGAATCACTCAGGGAAAAAAAATGTTTTAATGTCACTTTCACTTTTGTTCCGTTCACGCAATAAAACGCAACAAAAATGGGTGGGCATGGTATTGACTGAAGAATGCGAATGTTAGATCCTCTTTTTCCCAACATGTGCAGTTGTTTCAAACATTCAACAAAGGTGTTTGTGTGAGACAAGGAGAGAAATGATAATGACCCCAGGCATCAGGTGTCCCCCTCGGTGGCCCGGCAGGCAACATCTGGAACCCGTCCTTTCATGGTGACATCACACAAACGGCCTAGCCTTTGACCCCAAACCGGCTAATTAGCAGCTTGTCCCTCCATAACTGCCAGGGTCCCCACTTTTTTTTTCTCCCTCCATCTTTCTCACTTAACCCCCTCTCCACCTGTTGCCCCATGTCACAGAGTGTGTGACCGAGGCTCCGAGGGGAAAAATCAGGGGCGGAGGTTCCCTAAACACTTTAGATACGAGGTTTTCCCATTAACAACCAGGGCTGGGGGAAACTAGGCCTATTCTGACGTCTGGGGTACATCTCCTAAAAGTCCCAAATCCCCTGCGTTGTGCAAGCAATCCCCCTGAATGAACTTCCAAAAATAATGGGAAGTTTTATCGGAAAAAAAACATGTTTTTTTGGAAAAAGTTTTTTTTTTTTAAAGGTCCGCCTAAGGAGTTAAACAGGAAACATCAAAGAAAAACACGATATAGAAGATAGATCTCCTCGAGTCCATTCATATGCACCAAGTTTGAACTACATCGGACCAATGGTTGAGAAATTGTGGCACGAAAACTTTTGGGGATAAAACTCCCCCTAGTGTTGGAACTATACAAGCCACCTTTCCCACAATCACTCCAGTTCTTCCTTGTACAAAATCATATGGGGTTAAAAATGATGCATGAAATATTTTTGAGTTCAGTCCCTTTTCATGAGAAAAAAAAACTCCCCCTATCGAGTAAAGTAAGAACTACTAGAGTAAAGTAGGATTGTATAGATCTCATCAAGTCGATTCATCGTGACTAAATTTGGACTAGATCGGACCAGGGATCAGGGAGTTATGTCAGAAAAACTGTGTTTTTTCATAAGAAAGCGCCCCCAAGTGGTTAAAGTATGAGCTATTAGAGTAAAAAACCATGAATAGGAGATAGATCACCTCGAAAACATTCATTTGAACCAAGTTCGGACTTAATCGGTAAAACTTTCAAGAAATTATGGCCGGAAAAATTTGGAATTTAAAGCTCCCCCTAGTTTCCGAAAAGTACAACCAACCCTTCCCAAAATCAAACCAGTTCTTCCTCACACTGGAGTATACGTGTTTGTGAAATTTGAAAGTGATCCATGAAAGAGTTTGTGAGTTACGGCGCTAACATGTAGGATCTGCAGCGAAGGCGATGAAAGATTCCGATATTATTTGAGGTATGTGATTTTGTTATTTTGCACTCTGCTTGTTTCACGAGAGTTATGGCGGTGTTGCGTCAGGCTCTGAGTTTAAGTGATAACCGGGGAGGAAGAAAGAGGCTGCGCTCTGTTTAATGAGCTACTTCAGTTCATCCACCTCTCCCCGAGTCTCTGGTGGATCCATGGATCTCGGAGACGATCATCAATCTAGACTCTATTATTACTTTTCCACAATGTGCTTTGATTTCCAGCCCACCCAGGAGATTTAATCCCCCTCCTTCCTCTCCCTCTGTCCCCTTACCTATGTCTAATTTTCTCTATCTGTCCACTCTGCAGCGCCATCTCTCTCTCTCTCTCTCTTTCACTTCCAGCTTCAGGCCAACCTTTTCTTTTTTTTTCCACCAAAAAAAAAACCTCTTCTTTATGGGATTTGTGAGATCCATTTCTTTTCACCAAAACTAACAGAGAAATGATTACTTTGCATATAGTTATATCATTTATCTATTAAACATCTTAGACACTCAACATTTAACATAAAATTACTTTTAAAACAGACTTTAAAAAAAAAAAAAAAAATCAGACTTGTGGTGAAAACTTTGTATTTCATGTAAAAAAACGTTGGTCTTAATCCGATTAGCTCATCGTTTCTTTATATTTCATTATAAAGTGAAATCTTTTAACCCTTTTGATAAAGCATAAAGTTATTTAGAAACTATTTCGCTCTCATTAAACTTTTTTTATGTCACATAATTCTCTTTAGTAAGTCCCCAAAGGTTTTAATATGCCCAAAATTAAATAAATCCTACTTCGCCTGTGGTGTCCCACAGGGCTCCATCCTTGGGCCCTTACTGTTTAGCATTTACATGCTGCCATTGGGTCATACTATTATTATATATTAAAAAAGTACCTAACGATATATGAAGGTATAAAAAGACTCAAAGTGTGCTCAACAAAACAGTTAATAATAATAATAATAATACATTTGAGCAGGACATTAAAGGGTTAAGTCCATATTCTGTATTGCGGTGGTTCTGACGGATCAGACAAAGTGGTGGTGTCTGTCTGGCACACTGAGACCCCGGAAGCAAGGGGGTTAAAGGTCAACTCTCAAGAGACACAACTCTCATCCTCGCACACGCCTCGGTGGTGCAGGCAAAGGTGTTGAGTTCACACACACACACACATGCACACACACACATGCACACACACACACACACACGCACACTCACAAGATCCTACTCCCTTATAATAACAAAATAAAAAATGTCCTCCTTTCTTCAGCCTTAGACCCATGAGCAACAAGTAGAAGTCAGCGAGGTGCCTTCATGGTCCCTCTGGTAAAAGCCGAGGATCTCCACTTAAAGCAGCTCCCCAGATTCTGTTGTTTGGACTTGGCCCTGAGTGGACCGGCGCATGGAGCATCAGTGTGGAATGATATGGAAGGCCAAACAGGGGATTGTGGGTGCCGGATATCCATTACATCAGTTGAGACAAAGGCGCCAGTTTGCCATCTGAGACAGGACACCCCCCTACGCTTTATCCCGTTAGCCCACAAAATGTGCTGAAAGTCACAAGGAACGGGCCGATACCGAGCCCTCGGTCCATTAAATTGTTGTGAAAGAATTCAATGAATTAAGTGTTAATTTAATGGTTGCGACAGACAGTTTAGATGCATGTTGTAGATTTACAACTGTGCATTAAAGAAGAAAGAAATGACATAATCTAGAAATCCAAATAATAAATATAGTTAAGGTCATATGACTAAACATTTTATACCGATCCAATCTGCAAGGTAACACCAAAAATTCCTTTAAAATTGATTTTAAAGAAAATATGCTTAACGTGGAGTGAGTTATGGCTCGTAACCGCCAAAGACGTTATTTTTTCATTGTTTGTTTGTTTGTATGTGAATTTGCGTAAACAGGTAGATCTTGGCTCATCCTAGAGGCGATCGCATTTTGGTGCATTTTTGCCGCATTTCAAATAAAACGAAAAATAATTCATAATATTATTCCTTTGATGTTCCGTCGGCGGTGGAGCTGGGGCTCAGCGGACTAAACAGAGACAATGAAGTGGAAAGCTCAGGAGACGTGCGGTTACATTATTGAGTATTTGAAAGATACTCAGAGAGTTTGTTGGAGTTGTCAGGTAATTATGGTAATCGCATAATTGGTAGCTATTTGCATTTAAAATAGAATAGAATAAAATACGATAGAATAGAATGGAACGAGTAATTTCCTCTGTGTGGACTTCTGATGTCAAAATGTGGCTGTTGCTGCCTTTGTTCCTTTTATCCCTTTTATGTATCCTTAGGGGTGGAGCTGTGGGCTCAGCGGGCTGAAAATAGACGCTGAAGTGAATTTGAGAGATAATCAGACAGTTTGTTGGAGTTGTCAGTAGATTTAGAGGCTGGCAATAACTCTGAAAAGAATGGTTAAATCTGCATGATTTTTTGTTAAACCTAGGAACTGTTGTTTCTTGGAAGAGGTTTTTGCTCCCTGAGTGTTTTTCTAGTTCAGATATATTATTATTATAACCTGCCATGAGTACTTTAAACATGAGTCATATTATGCATCCATGAGGGATTGAGGCTAAATATGCAAGAAAAAG
>JBBDHG010000372.1:0-15000 GCA_037951165.1 Lophius americanus
CATTTAGTAGATGTGGAACTTTCACACACTACAAAAGACAGAATACAAAGAATCAAAGTCCAATTAAATCAAGTCCAGAAGGAATTCAGCGAAACTTCGGAAGCAGTAACTGTCCCTCAGAGTATTGGGTTCTGACAGAACCAACAGTTCCGGGTGATTCTGTAGATTATGGTGTTTCTAAAAGATCGTTTTCCACAGTTTGGTTCTGACTTTGGGGAGCGTCATTTGTAAACTCGAAATCGTGAATGAGCCGAAGGAGGATGTTAAAATAAGACGATGACGTTCTGTCATTCCTTATCCAGAATTAAAATGGGAGCAACATCCTCTGTCCTCAGACCCTCGGTCCGGGTCAGAACAACTCCCCATAAAACCCTTTTAACGGAGAAATAAGGGAAGAAAGGCGGGGAACAGAGTCCGATTCCCTCCCGGGTCAACCTAACTATGACAGGATATCCTCCAAAACCATAATTTGGCCTCTTAAGCCCTAATTCTTTCCGAATCCACAGAACAGGTACCAGTACTTGGTCTAGAACTGAATTAGTGACTCTGATCTTGGATGGTAAGATATTTGTGTGGGGGGTCCATCTTTACTGATCTTTGTGTTGTATCAGAGTCTGCTCTGTCGGCTAAACAGCTGACCCAGTTTATTTTCTCCACCACTGGCCTCAGAATCTCATGGTAGGGAACAATCTCGACCGGGTCGCAGCTCCACCGGCCCCTGCTGATATCGATTATATTATTATTATTATTATTATTATTATTATGTTGTGTATATCGATTATATTATTATTATTATATTGTTTATATCGATTATATTATTATTATTATTATTATTATATTGTTTATATCGATTATATTATTATTATTATTATTATTATTATTATTATTATTATTATTATTATTATTATATTCTTTATATCGATTATATTATATTATTATTATTATTATATTCTTTATATCGATTATTACTATTATTATTATTATATTCTTTATATCGATTATTATTATTATTATTATTATATTCTTTATATCGATTATTATTATTATTATTATTATTAATTATTATTATTATATTGTTCATATTGATTATATTATTATTATTATTATTATTATTATTATTATTATATTCTTTATATTGATTATATTATTATTATTATTATTATTATTATTATTATTATATTGCTTATATCGATTATATTATTATTATTATTATTACTATATTCTTTATATCGATTATATTATTATTATTATTATTATATTCTTTATATCGATTATATTATTATTATTATTATTATTATATTGTTCATATTGATTATATTATTATTATTATTATTATTATTATATTGTTTATATCGATTATTATTATTATTATTATTATTATTATTATTATATTGTTCATATTGATTATATTATTATTATTATTATTATTATTATTATTATGTTGTTTATATCGATTATTATTATTATTATTATTATTATTATTATTATATATTCTTTATATCGATTATGTTATTATTATTATTATTATTATATTCTTTATATCGATTATTACTATTATTATTATTATATTCTTTATATCGATTATTATTATTATTATTATTATATTCTTTATATCGATTATTATTATTATTATTATTATTATTATATATTGTTCATATTGATTATATTATTATTATTATTATTATTATTATTATTATATTGCTTATATCGATTATATTATTATTATTATTATTACTATATTCTTTATATCGATTATATTATTATTATTATTATTATATTCTTTATATCGATTATATTATTATTATTATTATTATTATATTGTTCATATTGATTATATTATTATTATTATTATTATTATTATTATTATATTGTTTATATCGATTATTATTATTATTATTATTATTATTATTATTATTATTATTATTATTATTATTATTATTATATTGTTTATATCGATTATATATTATTATTATATTATTATTATTATTATTATTATGTTGTTTATATCGATTATTATTATTATTATTATTATTATTATTATTATTATATTGTTTATATCGATGCTTTCACACGATTTACTCGGTACAATATGGAGTTCTCTATCTTCTTTGTCTTTCGGCTGCTCTCTTTCAGCAGGGTCTACATCTCATAGGGTCCTTGAGCAAGACCCTAATACCTGAGCCTTGGCTCCCCGGGCGCGCCAAAGGCTCCGCCCCCTTCTCCCTGAGGGAGGGGTCAAATGCAGAGAAATGTTCTGTGTGTCAATAACGGATCCGTTATTATGTGGGTTGAAAATTGTTCTCTGGTTTCTTATACATCAATATTGATGGAGCTCTAGAGCCGTGTCAGCGGCACCATGTGGGATTGGATCCTGACACAGAGCTGATCCTGGTTCTGATGACAATGAGTCTCACTTTGAAAACCCATTTTTGATTGATGCAAACGCTGAAATAAAGGGGCGGCTGGAAATGACTTGAGAGCCCACACTGATGGAATCACTCGCCATAAACTTCACGGGGGTTGATGGAATTCACCGGCAGTCGTGACAAGAAGTGTTCTGATCCGACATCGGGACCAAACCCAACCTTAAACCTAAAGCAACCCGAGGCTTTAGAGATAGATGGGCTTTCCTGTCCAACACTAACAGGTACACAAACGAGAACCTCGCGGTTAAAATGACCAAAGGGACGTTTGTCAGATATATATATTCATATATCTAGTTTAAACATATCATATATCATAGATATAGAGTTATGAAGACATATGAACCATCAGGAAAAGTCAAAAAACATTAATATGTATATAATATTAATATTAATATTAATATTCGTTTCGCTGATATGTGCTATAAATGTATTTCTGTAAGATTTCAGTCATTTCATTCATTTTTACATCCTAAATCGTTTCATTAGTTTCCTGCTCAGACAGAGAGGAGAGGCGCTGTGAGCAGAACCTCATCTCAAACTGAGCAGAACCTCACAACCGGGTCGAGCCTTTTGTTTTCTAACCATTTGTCCCTGATGTAACGTTTGTAGACACTTTTATTATATACTTCATAGAACGGGTCGTGTATTTCACGTGTGTAGAGAATATTTAGTCTCGCTGATCCGACATAAAAGCGTGATGAAGAAGAGGAGGTGAGGCAGCAGTACCTCTGTCTGACTGAAGGGGGCGGGTGCTGAGCCAACGGGTTTATGCTGGTTCTGCTGCTCTTCTTCTACACAGAGACAAAATAGTTCACTACAGTAGTCTGCTTTTATGTTTCAGTCTGACTGCAAAAATGGAAGATTCTAAATCTAAGCCAGCCCAAGAACTTCCATTTATTATTCCGCATAAGAATTGAAAATATTTCGAAACCAAACCCGTAAGAGAAACTTCATTTTTAAAATATTTAAGAAAATATATTTTTGCACATACCTAAAAATTCCAAATTCCAGTATTCCTGGTTCCTTTTCAAATTGGATGTCCACATAGACTTTAGTACGAGGAAGAACCGGTCCGATCTTGGGCAAGATCAGTTGTGTGTTTCTGACACTAGGGGGGCGCTTTATCACCAATCAGTCATAAATTCTCAAGCTGGTCTGATTGATTCCACATGTGGTGCGTAGGAATCGCCTGGAGGAGATTTATGTTTATTATTTCACATTTTACTCTAAAATATTACATTTTATTCATTAGGACGAGCCTTTTTACAAAAAAATAAAAAAAAATAACTGTTCCCCAGACATACCTGTCGTTTTCAAACTTTACAAGGTTGGTTGAATATTTCCAACACTGGGGTCAGTTTTATATCCAAAGGTTTTCCAGACATAATAACTCAACCGTTGGTGCGCTTTACTTAAAATGTGATGCGTGTGAATCCACCCGTTTTAGCTCTATCGTACATATTCTTTTGGATTGGGTGTTTTTCTCAGTTTTTTAATAAGAGCGATGTCTGCAGAACTTTGAATCCCACCCCAGAACCCTCCGGGTATATTCTTCTCAGGAATGTTGCATCTGACAGATTTATTCTTCTGAGATTTCAGCATTTGAAAAGATATGAAGGAGGTCTCCATGAAATACGACAGGCTGCATAAAAGGATTTACCTGGAACCTTGATTGTTTCAGTCTATTTGTGATGCACACAGACGAAGAAAAAACCGCAGCAGCTGCCAAAAGTCTACGATCATTAAATGAGGCTTTCAGTCCTTAAAGCTGCGTTTTCTCCTTTCAGGTTTTCTGTAGGAATCAAGAGTGTGTGTGTGTGTGTGTGTGTGTGTGTGTGTGTGTGTGTGTGTGTGTGTGTGTGTGATGATGCTGAACTAATACATCTTTTTCTTTTTTTAATCTCCAGTTGAAGATCGATCAATATTTACATAATAGTCATAAAAACAGAAAGACGAGCCGATTATGATTAAGTAAAGTATCTAAGTAGTCACCAGGCAGTAGAAGGGCTCTGCTCTGTGTCATGCTATTATTATTGGATGTTTGCGGAGGGATATTGCTATTACCGCTGCATTCATGTTCAGGTAATCTGACTACTTTATCAGCGGGTGAAGCCGCGAGCAACCATTTCATTTAATTATCCTGAGAAGTAGAAGAAGTAGAAGAAGAAGAAGAAGTAGTCAGTCCTCCATCCACAAAGACTCTTTTAGTTTATTACTATCCTCTATAAATAGGTACCGGAGGGTACCGGAGGTACCGGAGGAGGGAGGTGGGGTTTGACTGGACAGGAAGGATGGGAAATACTGTAATCATGAAAGTAACTAGTAATCTTTGTAATCTCCTTTGATCTTTCATACGGACCTGTCTTGATTATTGTTTTGACATCCTGTTTGCAGGAACTTCTTTCTTTTTTTTCAATCTGGACTCGTCGGCGTCTAGAACGCCGTGGTCAGTTGTGCTTGCTTATGTAGCAGAGAGGATTGTGGGTAAGCTAGCCACGTTTGACTGTATAGCGTGTTTACTTATAGCTGACAGCTGTCTATTATTCATCCTTTTTTATTAGCCACAAACCGCACTTCTTACTTAATGGGGACTTATTACTTATTATTTTTATCGTGACAACGCCTCGTGTCGCCATGGCGACTCAGACACTCCGCGCTTCCCTCAGGCGCGGTGAGATAAGGAGACGCTGATGTCAGCCAGTCGAGTCGAGATCCTGACTTCTCCAGAAAACCATTCCATCGTCCAACACTTGTAGGAAGGCAGCTTATCGGCCGTCGTGACCCCGCGTACACTGCAAAACAGACGACAAAGGACTGACGTTGTAGACGGCCCGACATTCCTGAGGCTCATCGCAAGCGTGAATCGGACTCAAATAGTGCAGTTTACCCGGTTTAAGGAGTGAATGTGAGCATAAAAGTTCCAGATCCTCTCTCTCTCTCTCTCTCTCTCTCTCTCTCACTCTCTCTCTCTCTCTCCCTCTCTCCTCTCTCTCTCTCTCTCTCTCTCTCTCTCTCTCTCTCTCTCCTCGCAGCCAATTTTCTCCATAATGAACTCACTGATATACTCTAGCTGTAGGTGGGTGTGTGGATTCAGGGGTTAGGATTAGGGTTTTCTAGATCCAGTCTCATGGTTCCTAAAAATGTCCCGCTGTGGGAGGAATAAAGGCTCATCTTAAAGTGCTGTGTACCAACACACCCTTCAACATCTCATCCAGAGGAGGAAGACTGAAGCTGACTGAACTCTTCAGTCGTCCTTCAATGGAAACCCAGCTAAGCTTCTCAGAGTGACGGCGGTACCTCCAGCGAGGAGCGGCGGAGTCAGCGTTTATCTTCTCCCTGCTTTATTTCCTCCTGTGTTTGTCGGGGTCCTGCTTTATTTCCATTCTTCACTGTGTTGCTGTTTCTCATCCCGTCTCCGTTTTCCTCTCCGATCTGGTTCCCTCTTCTGTTTTTCTGGCTCTCCCACTTTTAAATGATTATTATGTGTATTCTTTCAGCAGGATTTCTTATTGGACTCTTACTTCGCTCTGAAACATGGAGGTTCTTTTTTTAAAGATTGTAAAAACTACATGACTTGTATCTTCTAAGAACAGAAGCTTCAGTCTATCATGAAATTATAAATAGTATAACTGTGTTTAGTAGCTGCATAATGACGACCTAGTCCTAATTACTTTTATAATCTCGCTCCTCTAACTGATTTCAGTCCGGGTTCTGGAGGAGACCCGGTGGATCAGAAACACAGCGGCTTCTGTTTGACCGGCTGAGACGATCATGGATCTGAAACTCACACTGAGACTGAAAACCAATGAATCGATAAATGTGAGCTGGACACCTTGATCCGGATCAGAACCTAATCACCACGTCTTCATTTTAGGGATGTTTCTCCACAGGGATGAGCTGAAATCCACTGATGATGTTTTTAAAATGTCCGTCTGAAAGGCAAAATGTGATGAGAACCAGAACCTCCCTGATCCAGATGAATACAGTACATCACAAATACGGACCGGGACAATCCATCCGCATGGAAAGATTTCATTCACCATTAACCAAAGGGAAGTGATCTGTGGTGCCGGAGGGCGGGTGGGGTGGGTGGGGTCTGGGTGGGGGTGTTATTGTGGCTGTCATAGCAACTATAATCTTCTTGTCCTCATGATTAGCTTCTGCCCTCCAACTCATCCGGGCTCAACGTCTGGTTCTGAGCGATTGGCCATCGTGGTGTGATGAATGAGTAACCCGGTACTTTAATGATGTGCGGGTCCAGTGGAAGTGGCGCTACAGAACGACATAATCAAGGTAGTAATGAAGTACGTGGGGTTATTGATTGAATCAGGGAACGGACTGGAACTGAAACGGTGTTGATGGAGAACCGTTTGGACTGATGGACAGGGAGATAATGTTCTGTCGGCTGAAAGCCCACTTGAGGAGCTGGAAAGAACAGCATGGGCTGGTGCCACTATGCTCATGCGGGCCGATGGGTCTTGGTGCCGGCACTAGAGGTTCTAGGAAAGTACAGCTGCTATGAGACTGGACCGCCGATGCTTCCTCTCTCTCTCTCTCTCTCTCTCTCTCTCTCTCTCTCTCTGTCTCTCTCTCTCTCTCTCTCTCTCTCTCTCTCTGTCTCTGTCTCTCTCTCTCTGTCTCTCTCTCTCTCTGTCTCTCTCTCTCTCTCTCTCTCTCTCTCTCTGTCTCTCTGTCTCTCTCTCTGTCTCTCTCTCTCTCTCTCTCTCTCTCTCTCTGTCTCTCTCTCTCTCTCTCTCTCTCTCCTCTCTCTGTCTCTTCTCTCTCTCTCTCTCTCTCATCTCTCTCTCTCTCTGTCTCTCTCTCTCTCTCTCTCTGTCTCTCTCTCTCTCTCTCTGTCTTCTCTCTCCTCTCTCTCTCTGACGACGTCGTTTCTTCATCAGAGCAGTGGGTTTATTTTTAATACATTTCATTTACATATGATTTCTAACTGCTTGATTGTTATATCGTGTTAAAGCATTATTTAAAATATGACTATGACTTTTTTATTTACTTATTTTTTTGACATATTTCCCTTTTAAACACGTATTTAAATACAAAAAAAAAAAAAAAACACTCAAAATTCTGATCAAGGTCTTCATCAGAAGAGGACATCGTTTTTTTAAACACTTACTGGTATTCTGGAATCTATAAAGGAATTATTTATGCAGATTTACACTCAAACACGGATTCATCGTTAGATGTATTTTTTTTTTTTAAGCAACAATATCTTTATTGATCTTATTTAACCTAAAAATACAAACTTATGGCAAAACCGAACGAAGATACGGAAAAGAAGTTACAGATTACAGTTTAAGTAAGAAGAAGGTTTAAAACATGGATAATAATCCCCCTTTAATGCAGATGTCTTAAAAGAGTGGGTTCAGTGTAAAGATTTGATTGAGGGTTAAAAAAACTCTTTTTTGAAAGAAATGTTTCCTGATAAAGTGCATTATAAATTAAATGTATTATTATTATTACTAGTGATGCAGATGGAGTTTATCTGGCAGTTGTTGAAAAGACATTAATGTTCTTTTTTTCCCTTATAGAGATCTTTCATTCATTTATTATAGTTTGAATCCTATATTTTTATAAAGGCGGGATTCCAAAAAAAAAAGTTTTTTCCTAAAACCCCGTATCCAAAAACCAAACAAACGTATGAAAGCAATAAAACAACAATGAAAATAGCTAATAGTTAGAGGAAAGTATAAAATGACGTTAATGACTCAAAGCAGATATTGAGAGATTATAAAGTGTAACGGTATGAAGGCAGTCAGCTTCTAGAAACTACATCTCTACCTCCAAGAGGTGAATTTAGTTTTTCTGTCCATCAGCAGCGTTTTGTATTTTTGTTAAAGAGTGAAATGGGATGGAGGAGGTGGACAGAACATTCATGCTGGCAGATCAGAACTCTGAGAGCCTGAAGGAGAAAAGCTGTTCAGCAGCCTGGTGGTTCTGGTGAGAAGGCAGTGGGAGGGGTCGCTGATGATGTCGGGGTCTCTGCGGATGCAGCGTTGGTGGTAGATATCCAGCAGGGCGGTCGGATTCTCTCTATCCCGTTTGGTTGATGTTTATATTTGGTGGTGCTGGTACCAAACTAGGAGGTGAAGCAGGTCGGAGAGGAGGCTTTTGACGGTTCCTCTGTGAAAGATGTTCAGGGCTGGAGTAGGTTCTGCATGCCGAGGGGATGCAGCCACTGCTCTACACCAGAACTTTTCCTTATTTGTTGCCATGAACCAGGTCCGGGTCTTTTCCCTGTTTGTCAGTAATATCTGACGTATTTATCCAAATCCTTAAACCCCCGCCTCGCCTTGTTTACATACCAGAGTAGTTCATCAGCACCATGGGCAGCCAAGGCACAAGAGATGTGAATACTGGGTGTGTTCTGATCCGACAGAATCTCTGCCGTACGACAAATGACTGAAAAGGTTAACGCTGGTTCTGATTGAAGCTGTCAGAACTCGGGTTCATTGGAGGGACGATGATAAACAGGTGGTTTCAATGTTATGGCTGATTGGTTTGTAAGTCCAGTCCGTTTCCCATGTGTTTGGACCTGTGTAGTGTGAACCCTGACATGTCCCGGCAGCAAGGCTTTACCCCCGAAAACCCCCCAGTCCCCTGCGTTCTTCAACCAACCCCCCCTCCAGTCGATCTGTATTCACATATGAAAACATTTATAGGTGGTCCGACTCTCATGTTTCCTTGAAGCTGAAGCAGCTCACCGCTGAAGGGGCCGTCTAGAGTCTTAGACGCTGATGTGTTTTCTTTTACATCTGTAGATGTAGGAACCGTAACAGAACTGAAGGCAGACAAAACTCAACCCGACTCAGGAGGAAGAACCTCGGTTCTTCACAAGATGTGACTTCAAAGTCCTCAGAGAGGCAATTTAGACTTCACACCTCCAAGCCACAGTCACAGAGAACGGCACGAAAAAGTCATGAAAACAAAATCAGCAGCGTTGGGCCCCGGCAGCAGCCGAGACGTTAGCGCTGTAGCCCCCCCCCCGGCCTCCTCGGATCCATGTGACCCCCCAGGGACCCATCTTTTCCAGTTTGTACCTCAAACCTACAGGCTAATTGTGTCTTTGAAGCAGACTGGAGCTCTCCCGGGGTCTCACCCAGGTGGGGAAGATGACTCTGGTGAGGTAGAGATGAAAATGAAAGCGTTGGATTCGGGGGAGTGGGACGGCGATGTAATGATCCAATCTGCCCAGGGCCCCTCAGAACTGTGTGCATAAATGAGAGCATTATTATTGCGGTGGTGCTGGTGTCAAACCAAACATGTGTGGCCTGTGCCTCCGTCCTCAAGGCGTCCGTCTCACGCCGAGGAAAAAGCTGGTTTTACGCCAGCCCACCGCTTCCCTCATTGACCCGTCATGGCAAACAGGCACAAAATGTCTGCCAGGTGAACCACGCACAGACGGGAGAGCTGGGTTCCTCCACCGCCTACACGGATAACACCAGCCACTTTATCCAGTCTGCGCTGGTTCCAGCCTGCTTAGTATGGACGCCCACTGACCGACTGTGGGTCGGAGGGGAAATATCCGAGCGTGGATTCTGCCGGGTCCGGATGATTGAACTGAATACGGCGCGGGCAGATGGGCGCTTAAGCCAATCGTGCTTCATGAGAGGTTATAAGGCTGCTCCTGTTGATGGAACAACATTTTAAAGCATGTGTGTGTTTGTGTGTGTGTGTGTGCGTGTGTGTGTGTGTGTGTGTGTGTGTGTGTGTGGTCTAGGCTTTCGGTTTTACCTAATTAGACGGAGCATGTGTTAACATTTCTACCGAGAGCGAAGAAGGAGAAGGGAAGAGATGCGAGCAGAACAGGAGGCAACAGGAGACATCCTCTCGGTTCTGGTGGACCTTACCACCGCTCCGGCTGATGTGTGTGTGTGTGTGTGTGTGTGTGTGAGTGTGTGTGCTGCTGTAGGAGAGCTGGAGGCTGAGCGCCGGAGTTAAACTGGCACTGATTCAGAGTGACAGGTCCGAGCTCAGGCCTCCTTCCCCGGTCAGCAGCCCCGACATCGGTGAGTCAGCCTCCTCCTCCGCCAGCAGGCGGTTTAAAGTCCAACAGAGGGAATTCAGCAGCCAGCCGGGCCTTCAGACGTCACACCGAGTTTAACAACTACAGCGCCGACTACAGGGCTATATCCCCCAAAAGTCTCCAATCCCCTGAATCCCCCCTGATTGAACTCCTCAAATTAGATATAAAGTATTTATTTGTAACGAATCAGAACTATTAGAGTTATATATGAAATATAAGAGACGGACCTCCTCATGTGACGTCATGTGATATGAATCACATGACGTCTGGAGGAAGTGGGACCAACGGTCGCCAAATTATGGCCAGACAATTTTGGAGGTGAAGAAATATACCAGCAAACTTTCCCCACAATCAATGCAGTTCTTCCTCATAATGAGATCTATGAGGGTATGACGTAGTCCAGGAAGTGGTTTTTGAGTCCTCTCTGGGGTAAAAGGGTTTTCATAAGAAAGAGTCAAACATGACAAGTTAGATTCATAAGCACCAAGTCTGGACTGAATGGGACCGCGGTGGAGGGTGGAGCCTGTGGAGCATTCTGTGAGCAGACTGGGTTTCAGGTTCCTGATCAAGAACCCTTCAGCATGTAGACGGCACCGGCGGGGAGTGAACCTTCGGGCTGGGGGAAGAACGGCATGATAAGACACACGTTTGTAGTGAGGATCCCACAGACAGGAGATCTCACAGAAAGTCACGTGACCAAACATGGAGGACGATGGACGTCCTCGTCGGTCCTATTGTGATATATGCTGCGTGACTCGTTATAAAGACACTCATGTTGTTTTCATACTTCCACAAGCTGCTCCTCTTCTTCAATAATCCACCTGGATCAGGGTTCAGGTGCGTTTGGGTTTCTGTTCGCTGTAAAAAATACGTGACACCGCTCGCTCTCATTGGCTGTTGCGGGTATTCCTGCTTTGACCCCAGGAGTATCTATTCCTTTTTTAGCGCCTGAGTTTTCTTGTTCCCTCTCCTGAACACATCGACTTCTGGCTGCTTATTCCAGCTCTTTTGATTCCTGCCATAGATCACACAAGTAACCTTCAAGGAGACACAGATAAAGATTTAAGAGGGATGAGAAATAAAACACAAACTGAAGGATCATCAAACAGATCAAAGAAACCAGGACAGGAAGTGTAAAGCTAATCAACGACAAGGAGCACGACTTTCAAAGTAGAACAGGAAACAGAGCAGGACCATGAAAATAAACTTTCAAAATTAAATTTTAGTACCAAAACAGAATAAACTGAGAAATAACTCCACTGTCATGACATCTACCGGTGGAAACAAGTAATCAACCATCTTTATATACGACATTTTTGGGGTCATTTTTTGTGTTGTTTTTATATTATTTTTTTGTTATTTTTGTGTTATTTTTATTTTATTTTTGTATTATTTTTATACTATTTTTGTTTTATTTTAATTTTATTTTTGTGTTATTTTATATTATTTTTGTATTATTTTTTATATTATTTTTGTATTATTTTTGTATTATTTTTGTGTTATTTTTGTATTTTTTTTGTATTATTTTTATATTATTTTTATATTATTTTTGTATTATTTTTGTGTTATTTTTGTGTTATTTTTGTAGTGCCCATGAAATCATGGAATCTTGTTTATTGTATATTTGAGTTATCTCTAAGTGTCTGCATGAACTAGTGCAGCTGCATCAGTCTTTAACCCTTTAACGTCCTCACCATGAATAAATATATAGAACTATTTAATTGATTTTAACATCTTTAATATCGAGCGTAAAATGACAAACCATTGGGTCAAGCATGTTTTTAAACAGTTAAAAAAAAGAAGACTTAAAAAGTGACATTTACCCAATAAAGTCATATGGTTGGTTTTCTTAATTTCTTTTGTCATGTATTTATTATTGTAATATATTTGACAAAATGAAATTATTTATTCCAGGATGGTTTGCAAACAGTGAAAAAACAAAAATTTGATAAAATTATTTCATGATAAAATTGTGTATTACAGAGAAAATAATCAATTTTAATTAGATTATCTCAATCTTTCCATCAAGACTATTTTACTTATTGAATTATTTATGAATTTTTAAAAAAAACTACATTTACTTTTGTCTTTTTTCATTATCTTAATTCATTGTGAACTTAAACCATCACATATATTTCCTAATTTTCTCTTCCCACATAGAATATTATTCAATATTCTTATTCCATTTTGAGTTGAATTAAATTACATATTTGATAGAAAAAGAAAGAATAATATTTTGACCCTCATCATAAATGTTACGTTTGTTTAAAGACACCTAATTCTGTTTGGTGAGTCGTCACATGTTCTAATCTGCCATAAAAGGACTTCCTCAGCCGTGGTTACTGCCTCTGCTGTGGTGTCCCCCATGGCTCCACCTCGGGCCCCTTTAACGTCTTCATGCTGCTGGTGTCGCATTATAAAAATGTTCAGTCACGTTTTCCAAGAAGTAAATAAACCCAAACCTGAGCCCAACCAAACATCTGAGCAGGACTTTTAAGGCATAATAGAGTTTGATTGAAAGGTTTAAAATAGTCGTCCCTTACTTTGGTTCCATTTTCTCTTTGTGGCGGTGAATATGCGTTTCGGCTTTAATTGCGGGAGCGGCGATGCAGACGCTCATCAAGCAGCTGTTTTGATGCGCTGCTCCTGCTGATTTCAAGTGATTATGCCGACGCTCTGATTATTAGATGATAACCGACGGCTTCGTTTGCCATCGCATCAAACTTTTCTCTCCTTCGACTCCTGTGCCGAGGCTGGAGTTCTACTTCCTGTGTTGGTAGGCCTCCCTCTCCCGTCGCTCAGACGTCCGTCCCTACAGCACAGAGACAATGTCGCCTGTGGGGGGCGCTAGAAACACGTCCGGCAGGAAAGCGGGGCTCTAAACTGGAGAACATGATCTGAGGGGTAGAAGGTGGATTTTGAATCCATGCAGACGCAGACTTGAAGACAGCGGAGGAGTTTCCTTCACGATGGGAACCGATGTTCGATATCTGACAACCCTACACTGCAAAAAAAACAAAAAAAACACGGTAAAATCTTGACTACAACTTTGCAGAAAGAATAAAGTTGTGTATTTTGTGTAGGTTGTGTAGTAAAACGCGATAAATAACATATTTCAAAGCAGTTTACGATTATTTACTCTTTTACGTCCGGGGATTTACCGACAAACACTCGATGCATCTTTCTAGAAATGTTTTACTTTTCCATCGTATATAGTACAAACCAACAAAGACATTAAGTAAACGATTGTTTATTTAGACAACCAACGTTATTTGACTAAATCTATAGCATAACTTAACACCGTTTTCTGAGGGACAAAAGAATGTTCTACCCAAATGAGGTTAATTCTAATCTTCATACCAACAACATTTGTGATTAAAACAGAATAATAGTGTTAAAAGTACGTGAGAATTGTGTGTAACTACCTATTTGTATTGGATTTATTGTACATAAGTCCTCATACTAAGGTGCTGAACTGTTGAATTATTTACTCTTTTACTGATGCAGTGAAAATAATCATTTTTTTCAACAGTAATTCCGAAAAACATTTTTTGCAGTTTACAAAATATACAACTGTGAGGTGAAAGAATGCATCCTCCCCTCTGACTGTTCCTGTCATCCTCTCTCACTTTTTACCCTCACACACACACACACACACACACACACACACACACACACACACACACACACACACACACACAGGCATCACGTTCCAGAGCTTACTGGTTCTCTCAGACCAGAGGGAGGTTGAAGCTGGGTGAACCTGCAAGCTTAGCACATCCCTCAAACAGTCATAAGCACCTCCTCAATAAATCCCTTCCACAGACGTGTGTGTGTGTGTGTGTGTGTGTGTGTGTGTGTGTGTGTGTGTGTGTGAGTGTGTGTGTGTGTGTGTGTGTGTGTGAGGTGAGATGAGATGCTTAGAGCAGGACAGACAAAAGGATGGAGGGATGACTGAAATGCAGCGATGTTGTGAGGATTTATCACACAATGGCGATGAATGGAGAGATGGATGGAGGGATGATGGGAAATAGAAGGAGGATACGGATGAGGCCGACTAAAGCGCGGGCTGATGGAGTGTTTAGCTGGGTGACTGACTAAGCCATAAGTCTCCCGTGAGCCCTGGCGCTCGCTCCCTCACGCTATCTGTTCAGCTCCCTCCATCTTTAAAATAACACTTGGTTCTGGGCGGTGACACGGCGGGATGAAATGATCGACGCTGCCTTTTCCTGCGGCTGACCTCCCGGATGATGACCACACACGCCCAACGCTGAACGCTGAACGCCGAACGCCGAACGCTCGCTCCTGCCGCTGCGCTCCACTGTCACTGCGTCCGATCTGAGAGTTAGACCAGTGGGTCTCAGTGAAGTCATGGGGTCCAGGCCCAGCGTCCGGTCTCCACCAGCTCCACCAGGTCACGACCTTGAATGTGTCTCAGGTAACGGTTGAGCCTGGGCAAAACGTTAATCGGTGGAACTTTTTGCGTGTTTGAGGCCATGAGTCGTGCTGCGTCGTGTCATTAGGCGGTAATAA
>JBBDHG010000372.1:20000-35000 GCA_037951165.1 Lophius americanus
GACGTAAATATAACTAGACCCATGCTGTCGTCCGTCATAGTAGGGGTTCATCCCTGAAGACCCCAAATCCCCTATCTACTGCGTTGTACAAGCGATCCCCCCTGATTGAACTCCTCAAATGAAATTCAAAGTTATGTCCACAACTTTTTTAGTGAATGAAATATGAAGAACGCGAGTAAACAACATAACATGAACAAAAACAAACAAAAACAAGATGACGACATGCAGGCATTGGCTATAATTATGATTTTAACCTGATTGGATCCAGTCAGCGGACTGAATGTAGAACTGAGCAGAAACACGTGCAGCAGGTTCTTCTGAGTTTCCACGAGGAAGAACCTTAAGCCTGAATCGAGGCTTTGAAAATCCATATGATGCATCGATTGTTCCGTCGTAAGATCCTCAGGCAGGAAATACATCAGCCCACTTCCTGTAGCAAAGTCACCTCAAACATTCAAAGTCAAATGATCTTTTTGTTCAGCACGGTTCCCTGGTTGGTTCTGGGATACTGAAGGACTTGGGCCCAGTTGGGGAATAATGACTTCTCCAAAGACATCAGCAGGGGACAAACCCTTGAACCCTTGACCAGCTGACCTGCCCCAGCCTCTCAGAGACAAACACAAACATGAATGTCCTCTTCTCCTGAGAGTTATTCTATTTCACTGCCCGCTTCTAAACAAGATCCTCATCTACTCAGGATGACTTTCCCCTCCAGGACAGCAGGTGGCAGTGTGGAGAAACTCAACCGTCAAATCTACTGACAAGACATCGTTCAGTCCAACAGTGAGCAGAAGACAGACAGGTTACACTAGTCCTCAGGTCATACTAGTCCTCAGGTTACACTAGTCCTCAGGTTACACTAGTCCTCAGTTAAAACTAGTCCTCAGGTCATACTAGTCCTCAGGTTACACTAGTCCTCAGGTAATACTAGTGCTCAGGTAATACTAGTCCTCAGGTAATACTAGTCCTCAGGTTACACTAGTCCTCAGGTAATACTAGTGCTCAGGTAATACTAGTCCTCAGGTAATACTAGTCCTCAGGTAATACAACCTGCAGGTAATACTGGTCCTCAGGTCATACTAGTCCTCAGGTAATACTAGTCCTCAGGTCATACTAGTCCTCAGGTCATACTAGTCCTCAGGTTACACTAGTCCTCAGGTAATACTATTCCTCGGGTTACACTAGTCCTCAGGTAATACTAGTCCTCTGGTAATACTGGTCCTCGGGTAATACTAGTCCTCTGGTAATACTAGTCCTCAGGTAATACTGGTCCTCGGGTAATACTAGTCCTCAGGTAATACTAGTCCTCGGGTAATACTAGTCCTCAGGTAATACTAGTCCTCAGGTAATACTAGTCCTCTGGTAATACTGGTCCTCGGGTAATACTAGTCCTCTGGTAATACTAGTCCTCAGGTAATACTAGTCCTCAGGTAATACTGGTCCTCGGGTAATACTAGTCCTCAGGTAATACTAGTCCTCGGGTAATACTAGTCCTCAGGTAATACTAGTCCTCAGGTAATACTATTCCTCGGGTTACACTAGTCCTCAGGTAATACTAGTCCTCTGGTAATATTGGTCCTCGGGTAATACTAGTCCTCAGGTAATACTAGTCCTCGGGTAATACTAGTCCTCAGGTAATACTATTCCTCGGGTAATACTAGTCCTCAGGTAATACTAGTCCTCTGGTAATACTGGTCCTCGGGTAATACTAGTCCTCGGGTAATACTAGTCCTCAGGTAATACTAGTCCTCAGATAATACTAGTCCTCAGGTAATACTAGTCCTCAGGTAATACTAGTCCTCGGGTAATACTAGTCCTCAGGTAATACTAGTCCTCGGGTAATACTAGTCCTCAGGTAATACTAGTCCTCTTGTAATACTAGTCCTCAGGAATTACTAGTCCTCTTGTAATACTATTCCTCGGGTAATACTAGTCCTCAGGTCATACTAGTCCTCAGGTAATACTAGTCCTCTTGTAATACTAGTCCTCAGGTCATACTATTCCTCGGGTAATACTAGTCCTCAGGTAATACTAGTCCTCGGGTAATACTAGTCCTCAGGTAATACTAGTCCTCTTGTAATACTAGTCCTCAGGAATTACTAGTCCTCTTGTAATACTATTCCTCGGGTAATACTAGTCCTCAGGTCATACTAGTCCTCAGGAATTACTAGTCCTCTTGTAATACTATTCCTCGGGTAATACTAGTCCTCAGGTCATACTAGTCCTCAGGTAATACTAGTCCTCTTGTAATACTAGTCCTCAGGTCATACTAGTCCTCAGGAATTACTAGTCCTCTTGTAATACTATTCCTCGGGTAATACTAGTCCTCAGGTCATACTAGTCCTCAGGTTACACTAGTCCTCAGGTAATACAATCTGCAGGTAACACTAGAACTTCTAGGTTAACAGACAAACAATTTAATGGCAGGTATTATTAACCTGCTGTAAGAGAAGTATATATAAGATTCCTCCCTACTAACGAATCAATAACACTTTGTCTTATCTGGTGGTCCGTCCTTCTCCAGAGGTGATCCTGCTGCTGTGGTATTTCAGGGAAAAATTGCACAGGTCACAAAAAACTTTCCAGCATAGTTTTATTGAACTTTTTGGAAGCCGACAAAGTGAAAATCTATATCAACAAGTGCTTGAAAAGAAGAAGAAGTCGTACATCAAACTTGGATGTGTAAATGTATTCCACGCTGTCTATAATCCCAAAAGTTCTGTTTCCTGCTTCTAGGCTATCAGGCCTGATTTCATACTTTTGAATTTAGTTTCCCCCACGTATCAAAGATGGGGTCCCAGGTTCGACTGAACAAAAAGGGGTTTGTCTTTTAAGGCTTTAGAAAAAGCAGGAGTACACTTAAAGATTTAGTCGAGTTGAATTATTATACTCCAGAAATGCTGAACAGTTTTTTCTCTGCATCCGGAGAGACCACCTTTCCCTCGGAGCTGTCCAGTGAAGGGTGCTGAACGACGTCGCAAAGTCTTCTCACATGGTGGGAAGAGAGCCTTCCTCCTACCAAACCCACCCGGTCAATGATGACGAGAGAGGGGGGGACATGCCAGCGCTTTAACTAGCAACTTCATATCCAAGTTTATAATAGATGTAGACCACTAAGAAGATCGTTTTTCTGCTGGTTTACCTTTTTCAGTAGCAGGACACTTTTTATATGATTCCGCACTTAAACATCGGGACCTGGTGCCTCGTTCTTAGGAAGTAATCGGATACAATATGTAATTTCACTCACGGAATTCAGCGAGACTCAAGACTGGAGCCAGATAGAGCCGTGACTTTAAGTCGTGACTTTGAAAGTACGTGGTGGTGTCGCAGGAAAAATAGGTCGTCCGTGTACGAACACGATGTTAGACGTTAGAAATGCATGTCGAATAATTTTTAGCGTGTAGGAACGCTGTAAAAAAATAAATACACCACCCAAACAATCCCTGATACTCATCAAGTCTTTTCTCATCAGCCGCTGAGATGTAGCAGGCTGCACATCATTAACATGGCGGTCCCTACAGAGAGCACCAATCATCACGCAGCAGTATCGGTTATTGGATTTGATGGATGAGGGGAACGGCGGCGCTACCTTTGCTGTGGATTTTGATTACCATCTGTTTTGTGCTGCCCTCAGCAGTTCGTGAGCCGCATTCCTTCTTCTCTGGCGTCGCTTCGGCGCTCTGTGCTGCGTTTGAGGACCCGTGAGCCGAACAGCAGAACCGTCGTTGCTCACGGCTTCATTCTCGGCGCTCTCCCTGTCTGTCTTTTCTCGTCTGACCGCTATTAACCCCCGAGCATCAGCTCCCGCTTATGTATTTGTTTTTGACGGCGCTGTTTCGTGTGTCATTGTTGACAAGTGGTCATTTCTGCTGTAATACGTCTGCCGGTAATAGCTTATGGCATTCTGACTGTTCAGCGGCTGGGAAACGAACGTCTTCGGCGGTTTGACTAGAGAAACACGCCGCGTCTGGGATTACTTCTGAGTCGACAGATACTTCAGGAGGAAAAAGTGAGGATTGTTTCTGAAGCAGCATGTGGAGAACTGGCCACTGGCTGCCTCGTGAAATGATGCAGGAAATAACGTCAGCAAACGCAAACTCCCATCCATCATTGTAGAAACAGAAAAATAGATCGTTTTAGACGGCCATTAATTATATTCCGGAAGAATCGGGTATATCACGGAATCATCATCGATGCCTCAGATCAGATCCTTTGGGCTTCTGCAAATAACTCAAAACTATTTCATGCAACGTTTTCATTTTATGACCAATTCTATGTCCAGATAGACCTTAAAGCGAGGAAGAACTGGATTGATTCTGGGAAAGAACGGTTGTGTAATTCTGACACTAAGGGGACCTTCATGAATAGATTTCAGGCCATAAGCCCCCTTACAGTTATTATGATTTAGTCCAATCATGTATATCAAACATTTTACTTTATAGTTCCTATTTTCTCACTAAGACGCTATTTTTTTATGAAAAGTACTGCAGACAAGACTTCACATTCAATTTAAGGGAGTACAATCACGGGGACTGCTTGTACATTTATGGGATTGGGGACATTTTGGGGATTTAACCGTCCTGTGGGGGACGACAGCGTAGGCCTAGTTCACGCAATCAGCGACAGATGTTTACGTGACGCATCCGGGGGACTGAACCAATATGTTGTTGACACTGATAGACTCAGGGGCGGGGCCACGGACTCCTCTTGAATGGCACATTTGAAATGAAATGGCATAAAGGTTCTCTCTTTGATGTTAATGTGGTCAAAAATAACACATTTGTCATTTTTGACCACAATCACTTCAGCGGAGTTAACGGATGTGATTGTGGTGTTTTTTCAATGGACAGATTGTGATGAAGTGATATCTAAAGGGTTTTCTAGAGGATAAATCATAAGAAAGTGTCCCATTGTGAGTTCTTACCATTGACAAATAATGATAAATTGCCCCCTAGGGTGTCTCTAATTAGAGACGTCCCTCCCTACAAATCAAGATATAACGCCATTTAAAGTTCTTACAGGGGACAGATTATGTTAAAACACTATCCTGGTTGTTCTTTCAAGGAACATATCAGGATAAAGTGTCCTCTCATGTGTCTTTCCAGTGGACACATTCATCTAAAGTGTCCTCTAAAGTGTCCCCCTAGTGGTTAAATCATGATAAAGTATCCTCAAAGTTATCCTCCAGTGGACAAATCATGATAAAGTGTCCTCTAGGAAGTCCCCCCCAGTGGATAAATCATGATAAAGTGTCCACTAAGGTATCCCCCGACTGAACAAATTATGAAAAAAATGTCCTTTAGGGGGTCCCCTGCTGGAAAAATCGTGATAAAGTGTCCTCTAGGGTATCCGTGTTTGGATAAATCCTGATAAAATGTCTTCTATAGGTTCCCCCTGGTGGACAAATCATTTTAAAGTGCCTGATTGCATATACATTCAATGGGTAATTAACATTGAGTGTGTTTGTCCTGTAGATAACTTATCACAAAGAACACTCCTGAGTGTCTTTCCAATGGAAAAGACAGGATAAAGTACACACTAGGTTGTCCCACAGGTAGAGAAAACATGAACAGGGGGTCTCCAGTGTGTTTTACCTACGAACTAATATAGTAACCTTTAAGGGGGTTTCTGTCAGTGGGAAAAATGTAGGGTTATGTATGTTAGGGTTTCCTCCAGGGTCTACGTCCAATTGACAAAACTCAATAAAAAGTCCTCCGAAGTGTTTTTAAAGTGGACGAATATGATCAAGTGTCCTCCAGGGTGTTCTTCAGTGTAATAATCATGAAGAAGGGGCCTCATGGGGGTTCACCCCAGCACTGCACAAAACTTGATAAAGTGCAGACTTTAAGTGGACAAAAAGAGTAAAAGTGTCCTCAGGGCTGGTCGTCCAGAGGACAAATCATGACACCTGTCCTGAAGAAAGAAAACCTCTTTGTCATTGGGTTTCATCAGACGATGTAAAAAACATATTTTCATTCAAATAAACATGATTGGTACACCAACCCAGTAGAAACAACAAATCTGGCTTGAATATGATCCAAATCAAAAAGGCGCGTACTTTTATACATTCTATATACGTCCAGCAGGATTTAAATACACCTAAGAGGCTTTTTTGCGATGTCTGCATGTCGGTGCAAGGATCTTTCCAGCCTGTTTACGAGCTGTTTTGATTTTCCACCAGCAGACAGAACATGTGCAGATGTTCCACTGGGTTTCCTCCGTTGACATGATCCGAAGGGAACATTTAGCATTTCGTCCGTTTGCTCAAAATGAAAGGTTTAGTCGGCAAATTTTTCCACGTCGGCGAACAGAAAACAAAAAAGTGCTGACTTCTAAAGACGGCTGACAAAGCAGTTCTTCACGATTTCACATGATGAATACATGAATACAGAGTGTACGAGACTCACAGCGTTCAGACAAGGGAAGGAAACAGATCCTTTTTATTCACGTCTTATCTCACAGTTCATGTTGATGATGTCATTTTTGACACTAGGGGTCTTTAGCTGGAGCGTCATTTCTCAAACGTGGGTCTATATATCTATCTTGTCTATATCATATTTGACTCTTTTACAGATAGTTCAGAGTGATTTTTTCATTTTTAAATACCGTGGACAAACTCCACATTTAATTTGAGGGGTCCAATCAGAGGGGGCTGCTTGTACAACGCAGGGGGTTGGGTACTTTTCAGGCATATGCCGTTGTCAGGGTATCAGAATAAACTAGTGAAGGTTGGATTACCGCTTCAAAGCATCTCCAAAACTGCAGATTTCCCCGATGTGTATGCTGGGAGCCAAGGCGAACCCGTGTCGTCCCATTCCCCCGCTGGTTCTGACAGGAAGGTGTCAGAAGTGACGGTGGTTGTAATGTTATGGGTGATCATCCAATAATCAGGATCTAGCTCCATGTTTTTATTTTCTCCATACGACACGTCTCACCATTATTCATGCTAATTTATAAAACAGTTTATGTGTTATTGACTTAAACTTTCCAAATTCCCGCCTCATTCCTTTAATCCTTTAATCCTTTGATCCTCGTACACAGAAAAGTATTATTGGTCCTTCCTGGCTACAAACCCTTTACCCAAACCTGTCAGGTGAAAAAGAAATCAGTGACTCGGTGTTTCTACTTCTTAGACATTCTTTAAAAGAACAGTTAGTGGTTTTAGTTGGAGGGAACTGTTAAGAAAACAACAACAAAAACTTTCCGGTTCTTATCATAAACACGTTAAGTACAGTTTTGTTTATGCTGCTTTATTTTGAAAGTTCATCATATCCTCGAAAAGTCGGGGGGGATTTATCAAAGTAATTTATATTTTACTCACTAGGTTGGAGCTTTTTAAGGAAAAACTGTTTTAGGAACTACTCGGTACTCGGTACTCGGTACTCGGAACTGCTGCACGTTTTGTACAACGTGTAAGGCTGTTTGTCGCTATTCACGTTTGTCTATAAAGTTTTGTTTGAAAGCTCCGAGGCAGACAAAAAGTTTGTTTGTTAGCAACATGCTAACAAGACAGAAATTTGAATGTTTTTGTCATTTTTTGCCATCCTGTGTGCCGAAACATCTTCTTTTTTTTTTAAATTGAATCTCCATCCAGGAAACCTTTCCCTTCACTCCTGCTACTCCTCCTCTGTCACAGATAACTCCTCCCTGCCTGCACCCGCTTCTTCACCTCGTCTCCACACTCCCCGTCGCTCTGAACAGTAGAGCCCTAGTACTTAAACTCCTGCATCTCCTCCACCTTTACTCCTCCATCCTCACCACTCCTCCTGCCCCCCTAAATCCACACACATGTATTCTGTCTCGCCGCCGCTGACCTTCAGTCCTCTTCTCTCCAGCGCAGACCCCCCCCTCTCCAGGTTGACTTCTGACCCTCTGAGGATGGGTCACTCCCGTCTGTGGATTAATCTGACAGCAGGAGAACATTTAATCAGACAGCTGATGCGCTGGAGCAGGAAAGATGGGCGTGATGATCGTAGCGGTTAGACAAACGGGTCAGAGCATCGCCAGAACTGCAGCTCTTATTGGGTGGTCCCAGTTGGCAGTGGTGGGCCAGGGATTAATGAAGATCTATTTCTCTTATGATGCTGTTCATATAGTGTAGACTAATAATAAAAGCTGTTAATCTTATACTTATTATAGGATTACTGTGTGGAAGTAAAGACGAATCTTATCGATGACGTGAAAAGGTTCATGCTGGTTCTGAAAGGTGTCAGATAGTCCATGTTTCCCCCGTCAGGTACCAGTGAGTCAGCCTTCTACACTGAATGAAAATGTCACTGCTTTTTCTTTGTTGATCTGTTTAGTGACACTTTGACAAGCAAGAAAAAAAAAAAAACTTTCCGATCCTGGTCACAGACGTTTCTTTGCCTTTCTATACACTTCCTGTTCCTGTTTCCTGTTTCCTGTTCCAGAGCATCAATGAGCTGTTCTGGCAGCAAAATCAAAGATATAGGCTTACACAATATTATTATATATTATTGTTAGAGATGTGTTTGCAGCTACATCTTCTGAGTACAAACTCAGAAGATGCCCTAAAAAAGAAAATGACATTAACTGAGTGACATCTTCTTTTCCATCCTGGTTCTTCTGCTGTGGAGGATATTATTCCAAAAATATGTGGTTTTTTTTACATCTGATTGGTATTATGTGTTGGTGTAGTTCGGTAACACTTACACAAGCATTGTGACACACATTTTTAGTAGACGAGTAGTTTTCCATTCTTCATTCATGAGAGAAACTCTACGTCAGATTAATGAAGCCTTCTTAAACTGTCAGATATGGGCGAAGGCCCCGCCCACGCCCATAAAAGGGCATCAGACTGCAGGGTCGTCTGCACAAAACATTGGGAGAGGGGAAATGAAGAAAATGCCAAAGAGAAAATGTGACGTCATTACAGTGAACTCTGGATCTGGAGGGGGTCTCACAGGGTCCAGAAAGGGACCCTGATCCGGGACCAGCGCATCAGGGTACCAATCAGGGGCAGTGCTTGCACAACGCAGGGGATTGGGGACATTTCAGGGGCATGACCTCGCTGTCGGAGACGACGGCGTGGGTCTGGTTTTAGCGGTGGATGTTTTGGACCTCCTGTCTTTTTCTCACTGCTGATCTTCTTCTGAGCGATTTGTCTGTTTGTGTCTTCTAGGGAAGAGACGTTGGACCGGACAAAACCGGGACAGCTGCTGCTGCGACTGGCCGCCTGCTCGGCTGGGCGTGATGGGAACGGACTGCCGGGTCTGGCTGTGAAGAAGTGGATCTAAAACATGGCGTTTTACCGTTTACCTCTTCATGAAAATGGTTTTTGAGAGGACGTCTTTGAGGAATACGAGTCCATATTGTGAGGAATATATCGGCGCGGCTGATGGCTGCTGCGTTTAAACCGTTTGAACTGCACCGGCTGGATATTCAAAAGGATTTTTAGTGGGCTCCGGAGTTACCCGCGTCCTGATGCCTACGAATGAATGGAATTTCGTTCTGATTGTATGATTTTCTTTGTGTCCGGGTGGCGTAAGGGCGAGCGAGAGAGCGAGGATTTATTTTGGCTCTGAAAGGACAGCAGAGGCCCAGAAGTTGAAGATAAGGAGTAGCAGCTATGTCCCAGCGGAGGCAGCGCTCGCGTGCCGGTCGTCGACCACTTCAGCCTGCCAAGAGCAGGAGGAGGATGATGGGATACGTTGGGCTGGAAGGTTCCTTCGGCGCGGTCCGCCGGGCGTCCCCTCTAACATGGGTGGTGCTGCTGCTTCTGCAGGCGTCTCTGGCCGTGGTGTCGCCTCAGAAGCTCGATGAGAACGACCCGGTGGTGACCACCGCCTACGGTCGGCTGCGCGGCGTCAAGAAAGACCTCAACAACGAGATCCTGGGTCCCGTCGTGCAGTTTCTGGGCGTCCCGTACGCAGCTCCGCCCACTGGCGAGCGCCGCTTTCAGCCGCCGGAACCTCCGCTATCGTGGCCGGAGATCCGCAACGCCACCCACTTCGCCCCGGTTTGCCCGCAGAGCATCGTGGAGGGCCGCTTGCCGGACGTGATGCTGCCGGTGTGGTTCACCAACAGCATGGACGTGGTGTCCACCTACGTCCAGGACCAGAGCGAAGACTGCCTCTACGCCAACATCTACGTCCCCACGGAGGATGGTGAGTTGGCCTGAGGCTGGACGAGGGATCAGTGGGGGGGTGGGGAGGGCACTGAACCCACAGCCTCCCGGTAGAGAGAAGAGGGATTTATGGGTAAATGTCTACCACTGACCCTGTGTGTGTGTGTGAGTGTGTGTGTGTGTGTGTGTGTGTGTGTGTGTGTCAGTAGAAAGCACGGCCTGCTGCATGTCCAATACGCATGACTCTGCTACTAGTAGATGATTGGCTTTGTGAAAGTGACAGTAGGATGCATCTGTGTGTGTGTGTGTGTGTGTGTGTATGTGTGTGTGTGTGTGTGTGTGTGTGTGTGTGTGTGTGTGTGTGTATGTGTGTGTGTGTGTGTGTGTGTGTGTGTGTGTGTATGTGTGTGTGTGTGTGCGTGATCCATCGAGAATAATTGACCCTCCCATTAACTCCTTCCCTCTCCATTCTTTTTCCTCTCCCTACCTCTCCTCTGTTGATCTTCCAGCTCCTTCCTCTCTTAGCCCTGTGCTCCTCTTCTTCCTCACTGTCTTGTTTTGTCCTCCTCTGACGCCCCCTCCCCTCCCCTCCGTTCTGTCTACGACTCATCATAGCCCATTGTGCTCCGCGACAATGGCTGCAGTTCATTAAACAAGACCAGATCATCAGCGGTTGATTTGGCTGACCGACCGTCCGAGTGGTAGACAGAGTTCTGCTCTGATTGAGTTGGTGTTATCACCCCCCTCCTTCATCTCTCTTCTTGTCCTCCTCTTCTTCAATCAGAGTTTCCTTCTGTGTGTGCGTGTGTGTGCGTGTGTGTGTGTGTGTGTGTGTGCGCGCCTGCATGCCGGCTCCTGTGTACTTCCAGGGGTTCTCGATGTTATTCTTTAGTCTTTTATTCATTTCACAGTCAAAAGAATATCCAAGGAATGTTCCAGGAAACCGGGCAAGAAAATTTGTAGACAAGGAGGTATGTATGACCCGACAGCAGCTCGTTCAGTGCCACAGAAAGAAGAACCAGCCTGAGAGCAGGAGGACCGCTGAAGAACTACAGTATGTGCCACAGCGAGAGATCAGGGTCTACGAATTATCCTCAACCCCCCCCCCACCGGGGAATCTGCAGGACTTTGCTTTTTAAGAACGCTAGATTGAAGACGCAGAACCGAACTATCAGGACCCGTCTTCCTTTAACCCTTTAACGCCCTTAGCAAGAAAAACATTTACATAAAAATCATTTAAGAGTAAAAAAAAAAAATCACACCTAGAAAATTTTGTATTACATAGAAAATGCTCAAATAAAATATTTGTATTTTGTGTCAAGTAACATAAATCTGGTTATTAAAGTCCTCACAGGCTTTAATGTTGAAAAAAAAATACATTTATCGAATAGAACTTCCTCAGAAGCTGTAATTAGTGACCCTTTTGACCTGAGGCGTGCCCCAGGGCTCCCCCCTTGGACCCTTACTCTTTAGCACACACATGCTGCCACCGGGTCGCATCGTTAAAAGGCTCGGTCACATCTTTCAAACAGCTGAGCAGGACTTTAAAGGGTTTTAACCAAGCAGGACTAATTATGCAGAGCAAATTTTTAAACAATAATTGTCGCCTGATGTCCTGCAGATTGTAGCAATAAAGTTTAATTTGTAGACCTTGTAATGATGGGCTAATGGCGAGCTGGTGTTGCATTTCCTGATTGGTCAGCAAGGTTGAGGGGATTTGATTGGCTGTCAGATCAGGGGGGCGGTTAAAAGTCGTGGGGTAATAACAGCTGATGTGTGCGGAGATGGCAACGTATTAGATGGTGTCACAAACACGCCCCCCCCCTCGCCTCGGTGATGTCACTGAGGGGGCGTTTAACAAGATGAGCTCAGGCTGGACCTCGGCTGTGTAATCTCCATTAAAAGAAAGTGGAGATGTGTTCGGTTTGGCTCGCGCCACTGTATCAAGCGCTGTTTCATCAAGATAATGCCCTCCTCTCCCTCCCTGTCCTCCTCTTCCTCCCTCGGCCTATCTCTCCTGGGATGTCTCGGGCGTACAAATGTTTGTGCCAGTGTGTTAGAGGCCGACTGATGCTGACAGTGTCCTTGATATGGTCGCGATGTTAATGTCACAGACTTGGCAGCGGTCTGCGTTCTCTCTCTTCATGCTGAGCAGGTACATTTCAACTCTGACCTCCCTCCTCATCCTCCTCTTCCTTTTCTCTGGGCTGCGTTGCACACGCAGACACAAACAGGCTTCTGAGGCGGGAGATTATAGACGCTCACGCTTGAGTCACTCGGCCTGAAGAATCATCATCATCATACAAGCCAAACATGCCGGTTTTGTTTTTCATTCTATGGAATGTGGAGATTAGGTTTAAACAACAATGCGTCTTGTGCCGAGGAAGAAAAGCAAGATGGTGGATTTGTGGCCTCGTTAAAGCTGCTTTGTTTGGGTTTGTTATTCCATGGATTGGGTTCACCATCGGCTTTCTGTGCCTAGAGAAGAATGAATTCACTCTGGTGAATCGTCAGAGTATTACTCCACTTAATAGCGGTTCCTCTGGCAGTTGGCGCTTCATTAGGAGGGGCGACATGCAGTTGGTCGGCTCCTCTGTACTGAAGTCCATTAAGTGAGTGTGAGATGAACGCAACGCCACGACGTTATTATGGTTCATTATGTGAGCAGGAATGTATTTATGCTCCTCAAATATGAGACTCATTAAATACTGCATTCCACCACAACATTAGAATCACTGGAGACACGTTGTGTAAGAGTTCTGTGATGTTAACCTTCCTAACTTCCTCACTAATAAACTGTTCTTGCTGTAGTAAGACACTGGCGAGTCTTTTCTCCCCACACATCTCAATGAAGCTCTCAGATCCTTATATGAGATCGTAATTTCCTGCTTCAGACACGTAAACTTCAAGACAAAACGTCCACTTCCTGTCTGATATATCCCTCCACTGGTGCCACTGGGAGTTCTTCATCCACTCCATCTTTTGGCCCTGGTTTCCGTCTATAGCTACCCTACTGGCTGACGCTACCTGTGATGGTATTCGTCAACCTGAACCCCAGCAGACCCAGCTTGGAAATCTGGTTCTGCGCGTTGATGTGGCGGCGGTTTCGGCGCCGCGTGCCCATCCCCTCCCTATTTATCCGTGTTTGAGTCCGACAGTAGAAGTGCACTCCGCTGGGTCTCCGTTGTAACGAGATCATAGATGCTGTTCTGATTGGGTCTGTCCATACTCATGATGTTCTGGCTGAGCGTTGAAGGTTCTGTTGACAATCTAAAACGGATCTTTGATGTTTAAGTTAGAGATGTCTGGGCTCGGGCTGAAGCGTATATCAGATCTACAATTCATCCCAAAATCAAAAATACATTTTATTCCCCTGTCCCTTCCTGCTATTTATCCCTCCAGAGGGTTTTGTCGGGAGTTGCCGAGCTTCTGAAATATCGATCTCGGAGACGTCGGACTTCTGTCAAACAGATAAGACTTGGCTTCTGGTGCTCAAAGCAAAAACAGGGAATGCATCTGAAAAATCAAACAGTTTCTGCAAATGCTGGAACTATTTTCCTTTATCTTAACTGTCTGCTGAGATTCATCCCCTCAGAGGTAATAGGCTAACCAGTTAAGCTAATGCTAAATAACCCTGCTGTGGTTCTGGAGGCGTGATCCGTGGCGCTAAAAACAGTCGCAATCAATCAAACCTTTAATTTGATTTGAATTTCCGAACCCGTGATGACTCTTAGACGTGACCAGGACGTCTGGCCCATATGAGGTTCTGGGTTACCCGATGTCTTGAAGATAAATTCTTATGCTCTTAAAAAGAAAGATTGATTATATAAAGAGAGGACATGCAGTGGGACACTTACATCTTTCATCTCTCAGTAATGGGGGCGGGACCTTCCCAAATGCCCTTTGCTAATGACTTCTGAAAGGACAGTCCAGTCACGGAGTCTGGAGGCGTCCCAGATCTTTCAAATACTCAACGGTTGGTGTCAGACTAGCACCTCCGCCCATGAGGGTCGGAGGTGTTTTTGTGTTCGGTGCCGTTTGTTCGTCTGTGTGTTTGAAAGTTAGCACAAGGTTTTTCATGGATTATAATATATTATATTTTGTGGAAAAGAGGGCCCTGTGGGGGGGGGGGCGGGGGGGCGGAGGAGTGGTGGAGGCTTGAAGACGGTATGGATCATTACTATTTTCTCATTATTTCACTGGTGCTGCCGAAGCTTCTCCACCCTTCCTCTGATGGGCCTGACTATAACAACTATGTCTTTCTACCCGAATGCTCAGTTCTGCTAGCGTTAGCTTCTTGGAATGAAGCCATGCTCCTCGGGATGGTCCAATTTGAAGTTTGTGATTAGATTGGCTGTGCATTATATTCAGCTATCTCTGCATTCAACCCACCCCTGAGGGAGCAGTGGGCGGAGCCTGTGAAGAGCCAAGGTAGCTGAAATTTCAGGGTCTTGCTAATGGACCCACAGCATGCTGCCTCAGGGGCTGGGCTCAGACCCGGTTGAGGGACGAATGCTCAACCCACTGAGCTAAAGCTGCCGCCATAAGTGATGTGTTTCCTCTAGAATGAAGTCCAAGCGGATTGGGAGGAGCCATTTGTGACCTACGACCACCGACCAGGGGGTCATGGGATTGTCAGTTTGTAAAACATGTTGAAATTGTGGAGTTCTTCTCGTTCGGACTTCTAGTTCTCATAGTGACAGGGATGTATTCCCATTAAATGAAACAACACACATCCAGAGGCTGAAGGGCGGGAACCGTTTGGACTTGTATTAATGGTAGAGGCGGTGAGATGGTGTCAATGTAGAGATGGTGGAGACTAGAAACCGTAGAGCGGTGACGGGGGGGGGGCATGAGGCTGGTATCCAGACTATTGTACGGCCCTGTGTCAAACACGTCTTCTGTGAGGTTCA
>JBBDHG010000372.1:40000-72500 GCA_037951165.1 Lophius americanus
CCTTTTCTGAGATTCATCCCGCAAAAGAGAGAAAATCAATCCCTCATTCTCTCATTCTCTGCCCCCCCCCCCCAAACCCCCCCACCCCCCCGCTGCCCCGGTTGGAGACACATTTTGCCTCATGCATATTTTAGACGTAACACATTGTGAACAGACACGACGCGGCGAAAAAAAGTAACAGCTTTTCCCGTAGTTTCCATTTCACCCCGAGTCATTATTTATGGCGAGCTTTGCCAAAATGGCCGTACTGCCATGTAATGCACGGAACTATTTGCTTCAAGGATGACGGAGCGGCAGCTGTAAACTAACTGTATGCAATAATGTCCGCCTCTGCACTGTGGCGGCGGCGGCGGCGAGGGAACGGGACTTCTTGAACGAATTACAATATTATTCATCTTGTTGTGATCATTAGAGCTGTAAGGCGAGCGCCATCCATTCTGGCCGTCTGAGTCAGCACAGCGCCGTTATAGGAAGTGAAAAAACAGACAATGGTGGCGGCCAGAGGAGTGAAAGGGAGCGCCGGCAGAGAGAAATGAAAGGTCAGTATTTCATCGCTGGAGGAAAGTTGTTCGTATATTGTGAATTCATGATATGAGCGAACGTATGAAGGGAAGAAAAAGGATATTTTGATGATGCGGACAGAAAAATAATTCAATCCAAGACCGTAAAATGTGAGGGAACGCAGGAAATTCAATGTCCGGATCCTATTCAGCCTCTTAATCCTTCTAAAGGCACCAAAGGTGAATTTACTGAATACATTCTGGACTGTCACCTTTGTGCTTGAACGTTTGAACGTTAGCGACCCCCCAGTGTCTGTTATTGTGTTCTGTGCTTTTACAGAAACTGTTAGCACAGTTTGTAGAACTACCTACTTTCTCCCCACCGGGGGGATACCCCTGAGAAAAATGTTGTGTCTGGAAGGCAGCGCACTGAATGTCCTCATCAGCATGAGCGCCGCCTTCAAAGTCATTACCCGGTCCGTACGCCAAGTGCCGCCGCGTCCTCATAAGTGAAATAGGCAATTGCCCGCGGCGGCGCTCCGGTAAGGTTGGCGAATTGCCTTTTCATTTTTTTTAAGTGCAGGTCAGCTGATGATGAGTAGCTGCTACGCGTTCTGATATATCTGTCAATCACGCTGCAACCGCAGCCGCATCCCGCCCCCGGCTCTCACGAGCCAATGCTAGCCCGGTTCCCTGGTGCCGTCTTCTAGTGAAGAGTTTCTCTGCCAGGACGATTATCGTAGGAAGTGTAAACCTCCAAAATGGTGGCCGGTGCGTTATTTAAGTCACAATCTGACACTTCACCACCAGATGTCACCAGATTTTACACACATTTAAGGCTAAAAGATGATAGAAACTAAAAAAAAAAAAAATGAAAGCAGAGGCGTTAGGGTTACTGACGTGTTATTGACGTGTTATTGACGTGTTATTGACCTGTTATTGACGTGTTATTGACGTGTTATTGACGTGTTACTGACCTGTTATTGACCTGTTATTGACGTGTTATTGACGTGTTATTGACCTGTTATTGACGTGTTATTGACGTGTTATTGACGTGTTATTGACGTGTTATTGACGTGTTATTGATGTGTTATTGACGTGTTATTGACGTGTTATTGACGTGTTATTGACCTGTTATTGACGTGTTATTGACGTGTTATTGACGTGTTATTGACGTGTTATTGCCTTGTTATTGACGTGTTATTGACGTGTTATTGACGTGTTATTGATGTGTTATTGACGTGTTATTGACGTGTTATTGACGTGTTATTGCCTTTTTATTGACGTGTTATTGACGTGTTATTGACGTGTTATTGATGTGTTATTGACCTGTTATTGACGTGTTATTGACGTGTTATTGACGTGTTATTGACGTGTTATTGCCTTGTTATTGACGTGTTATTGACGTGTTATTGACGTGTTATTGATGTGTTATTGACGTGTTATTGACGTGTTATTGACGTGTTATTGCCTTGTTATTGACGTGTTATTGACGTGTTATTGACGTGTTATTGATGTGTTATTGACGTGTTATTGACCTGTTATTGACTTGTTATTGACCTGTTATTGGCGTGTTATTGATGTGTTATTGACGTGTTATTGACTTCTTATTGACCTGTTATTGACGTGTTATTGATGTGTTATTGACGTGTTATTGACCTGTTATTGAACTGTTATTGACCTGTTATTGACGTGTTATTGACCTGTTATTGACGTGTTATTGACCTGTTATTGACGTGTTATTGACCTGTTATTGACGTGTTATTGACGTGTTATTGACTTGTTATTGACGTGTTATTGACGTGCTATTAACGTGTTATTGACGTTATAACTTAAAAAATTATGAATGGATCATTTTCAAATTTGATAGCCATATAAACCTTATTGCGAGGAAGGGCTGGATTGAGTTTGGGAAAGGTCACTTACATATTTCTGCCCCTAGGGTAAGCAATATCTCCAAAATCGTTGAACATTTTCCTGTTTTACACTAATAGCTCATATTTTAGTCACTAGGGGGAGGGACTTCATGAGATTTTCTTTTTACAAAAAACACACAAACGTATCCAAATAACTTGTTGGTCTGATTTGGTCCAAATTGAACTCATCTGATTCACTTCAAGGAGATTTAACGGTTTAGAATTTGGATTTAACTGTCAATTTGACAGGAGAGAAATATCCAATACTGCTCTTGGCATTGCTTCTAAAATTCACAGGTTCCTCCAGATTTCCTGAATGTTTTGCCAATTTGTGTCTCTCCTAGTAGAACACCGGAATAAACAGCATCTTTTATCAAGCTGCATATATTATAATCCTTCACCCCTGCTAGATACAGCAGGAACGCACAGATAAATAATTAGACGGGGGAAACAGTAAGGTCACAGCGAGAGGTATTGCATCAGGAGAATGTGTGTAGAAAGAAGTACTGAGCAAACCTTTCAGCGCCAACAGAACCAGAAGCGGGAATCAAAGAGGAAGCCCGTTTTTGCCACACGGAGCAGAATTCTGACTTCCGCTCTCATGGTTTCACCCTTTGATGGTGTCTCAGAGTACATTTCTCTTCACGTTCTCCTATAGCTGTTAATTATTAAGTAGGCCTTACTGTGTACGCTAACAAATTAGCATCTGGGGTTAGCTGAGCTCATGTATACACGCTACGTTGCATCATCTGAGAGGCAGCGATGCGCTGGGGAACCTGAACGCGGCGCGCTGACGTTGACGATGAGTGGCCGAAGTTCTCATCACGCCACAGTTTCCACGCCAAAGAGCGCATGAAGCTAATATAATCGCTGGGACCGTCTGTGCAGCCCCCTCACATCAACTCTGAGAACCTTTGAAGGGCTTGAACACGCCGCAGCCAACACGGGCCTCGTTGAGCAGTGGTGCAATCAGGGAGAAAGGAAGTAATGTGTGCAAACAGGAAGCCGTCATCCCGCGGTGATATTCTGTGCTACATTGGGATCCTGCACCGCCGTCCAATAAGCTCCGCGGTTATTGCCCCCCTAACAGACTATGAAATCTTCTGTTAAGAGGCTGCCAGGTTCCTTTAATTACACTGTGATGATACATTTGGTGTGGAGGAACGGAGACGGCTGCTCGGCGGAAGGCTGGCCCGATGCCCAGGTCCAAATATACCCAAACGTCAGCTCAGACTAGGGCTGCTAGACCCGGTTCTCTGCCGGGCTTGTTAGCACGGAGAAGCCTCACCGTGTGGTTACAGCAACATGAAAGGAAAAAAAGAGTGGATTCTGCAGAGCCTGCATTCGGACCCGGTAGATTAAAACAGAGAAATATGTGTGTAGTTCTGGCTTCACAACCCAGTTGGTCCAGTTCTGATGTATTCTGATCAGAGGCAGGCAGCTACGAGGAGAGTGTGTGCGTGTGTGTGTGTGTGTGTGTGTGTGTGTGTGTGTGTGTGTGTGTGTGTGTGTGTGTGTGTGTGTGTGTGTGTGTGTATAAATATGTAGGAAATATAGTTAGGTGTGTGAGAGGTGTTTTATTTTGGTGTCACATTGGCTTATAAGGGAGACAGGAAGTGATGCAGTGGGACGGCGGCGGCCTATTTCATTTGTAGATAGGTAGATTGTCGGTGTACATCAGTGGGTGGAGTTGTCGTCTCCCCAACAGAAGATGTGTGGTTGGATCCCGGCCTTCGAGGTCTACATGTCGTAGGGTCCTCGAGCAAAGATCATGACCCCAACATGCTCCCCAGGTCCTTCAGAGGTCATAGGTCCCGCCCACTGCTCCTCTGGGCTGGGTCGGACACAGAAGAATCATTTCACAATGCTGTACTTTTAATTATTATTATTATTATTATTGCATTTGTCGGTTTGATCCCCTTACGGGGGATTCTAACGTCTCGGGCATTATTTTGTTTAATTAGCATCTCACGGATGGCAAAGTTTTCCGTAGAGGGAAAACTGTGAGAGCAGAGAAGAAAAGAAAAGAAAAGAAAAGAAAAAAAAAGAAAAGAAAAGAAAAGAAAAGAAAAGAAAAGAAAAGAAAAGAAAAGCATTTTTGCTAAATGCCTTAAAATATCAGAAAATAAAACTTTTGAAGAAGATTTGAGAAGTTATTCCAGGTGCTGGATCCTGTGCCAGCTGACATAGTGGTATAGGTAGATGTTGTCCACAGGTAGACGTTGGTCTACCAACAGCTGCCCAGGTTTGAGGACGTTTTGTGTTTCACAGTATTTCAAATAAAAGTAAATCTTCCATTTGGAGTAGTGATGTCACAATGTGGCTATTTCTGCCTTTGATTCCTTTCATGTTTCTTTGAGGGTGGAGTTGTGTGCTCACTGGGCTGAACAGAGACGCTGCAGTGTAAGGCGCGGAGGACGAGCGACTGCGCCTGAGTGATACTCAGAGAGTCTGTTGGGGTAGATTTAGAGGCTGTCAATAACGTTGGTAAACATAAAACCTTGGCGGAGGTTTCCATTTACATTAGAGTGAATATGAGCTTTTTGACGCACAGGAAGTTGATTTGGTTGAGGCGTGATGTCGTACAAAAACCACAGACCTAGATAGACGGATATGAAACTTGATTGATCCCCGTGGGGAAATGAAGGAGTCGTAGCAGCAACAACAACAACAACAAAAAGACAATAAAGAAGAATAAACAGTAGTGGTATACCGTATTTTTACATTTGGTGACTTTTAGTTCAGTGTGAGAAATGTGCAAGTTTATATAATAGAATAATAACAGAGTGCGACATCATAATCATCATCATCATCATCATCATCAGCATCAATAGTATGGCATTCTTACATTATAAGCATTTATATACATATATATATTTGTATATATGTATATATATATAAACATATATATATATATATATACACTCTATGTGATGATGATGATGATGATGATGATGATGATGATGATGGTGATTGGGATAATTAGGAGCTTCTCAGCAGGACTTGCCTGCAGAACCTTTGAGGACGGCGGCCGTGGACACACAGAAGGTTTTCCACATCCTTCCAGGGTTTATTTTCAAGTTGCGTCAGGAACAGCTCGTCTTCCTGATTTATTTATGTTGCATCATTTCTTTACTTTCGTAAAGCCGCAGAAATATCTGCAACTTTTTCTCTATTGTGGTCTAAGGAGCTTAACGTGATGAAGGAGAGTGACGGCGTTTTCTTATTCCGGTGAAATGCTCCTTAATTATCATTTCATTCCCGTGTGAAGTGACGAGGCAGCAGCTTTAGGTGAAATCAAAGATGTTGGCGTGGAGGCGGAGTTTGTTGGAGCTGCGCGGAGATAAGACGGCGTTTCTTTGGTTAATCTGCGAGTGACTTGAAGCTCCTTCAGTGTTTGGTCTGGCGTTTGTGACGTAGGTACAGTGAAGCTGTCTGGGGAAGGATGAGCGTTGAGTTTGAGCGCGCCTGAATGAGCTGTATCGCTGTCAGAATGTTACGAAACGCATTACTGCCGTTTCAATAAGCTCTCTCTAAAAAAGAACAAAAAACAGATTAGCTCCACGGAGCTAATGCGCTCTTCACGCCTCGCTGTCTGATTATCTCACGTCTGATTTGTCGTTTGAAGACTTGTGACACGTGTAAGAATATCTTGGCGTCCGTTAATCCTCGTCGCGTCCACCTTCAGTGTTTGCTGTTTACTCGCACACGAGCGGACGGGACGCCATTAGCTGCTTCCCCAAACGCCACCTCCAGCCTCATCAGTTATATTTATGCGCTGCGCTAACAAACAGCGAGGAATGACAGAGCAGCTTCTTGCTACGATGAGAAGTAACGAGATGTAATTTGCTGTCGCGTCAACAAATAAATCACTTGGAACCCTGGAGTCACTTTCCCTCCAAAGGTCGTCTGAGGTGGACCGTCCTCGCCATTCATCCATCCGCCTCCTTTCTGTCTGTGTTTGAAAGCTACAATTCAGTTTTTTCATGTGTGAATCCCCAATAAAGTCCCCAATTAAGTCCCCTGCATTGCACAAACCCTGATTGAACTCCTATAATTGAATGTGAGTTCACGCCCCAAAAAGATTCTGTACATTTTCTTTTTTATCAAACAGCTCCCCCTAGTGAGTCAAATATATACTATTTGCATTAAAGTTGAACGTTGTACAACGCAGGGGATTAGGGGCGCCGAGACCAAGTTTCACATAGAGAGAAGAAACTGGGGCTGCAGATGTAAACATCCACCCACACACAAACACATGCATTATGGATGTTATCGACGCTGCCGCTCGATAATAACGCCTCGCAATACTGATGAAATAAAGGCCAGCGTTCCGCCGGATGACGCCAGCGTTATTATACAGTATAATACAGAGAAAAAGTTGCTGCTATGTCCGCCGTTTACGGCGGCAAAGTTCTGTGAAGGAGAGAACGACTTATTGCAGACACGTTGCATCAACCGGACAGCATGAGGCCGTTGGTAAGTTGAAAACAAATAAATGTTGTTTACAACTTTGTTGTAAATCGTACGGCTACAATTTTCTTTCGGGTTTTAGTTTTGTCGTCTGTATTAGTATCAGTCAGTATATCGGTCAGTCGCTCAATCACGGTGCATAAACGTATTAAATACTACGTCCGTCAGACTGAACACTTCCGTGACTCCTTCATGTTTTAGCACTGAGTCGTCCACAAGAGGGCAGCAGAGAGGCAAGTCTCTCCCACATCAGAACATCGTGACGGCGAACAACGCGGCGTTAACGCAGCGTTTCAAAAACGCAAGCTCAGTGGGCAGAGCGGCCGTTACCAATCGGAGGATTGGAAGGTTGCTGGTTTGAGCCCCAGCAGGTCTAAGTGCCGTCAGGTCCTTGAGCAGGACCCTGAACCCAAATGCCCCAGGGGCTCTTCACAGGCCGACTGTAAGAAATGTTGTTCTGTGTATGACTCTATTTGACGAATAAGTGATTCATTCTAATTACTATAATTTAGCTTCAAAAAGTTTTCGGTACATCGTTTCTCAATCGTTGGTTCCGTTTAGTCCAGGATTGGTGAAGAGGAATGGACTGGAGGAGATCTACCTTCTATCTAATCACCTGAATTCATACTCCTGTGTTCTTCTAACTCTTTCAAACTGCCTCGTGTTTTTCCTTTTGTCTGTCATGAATGTTCTGCTCACCTTTAATGACGACGTCTGTTCTTCCAGACTCGTCCTCAGGTGAATTATGGATGAAAGATTACACAAGAATTGTTCTTAAATAACAGGTTCTGTGAAGGTGGATAAGATGTTTCAGTATGCAAGCATTCTCAAAGCCTCTTAAGTGCTGAAAGAAAGTGGCAGTGCTGGAAAAAACCCAAAGCTTTTTGACACCCGAATCAAAATAAAAACAGGTTTTGGAAAATAAGACGTACATCTTAACATTCATTCATTCATTGGTGTGAAGAAATGATGAGAGTTATTATGAGTTTTGTATGATGTACAATTATTGTTAATATTAGTATTTATTTCTCTTGGTTTATTCACGTAATGTAGCCGACGCCCCCAACCTGAAACCATCAGTCCTTTCATTTTTCTTCCTTTAATCCGGGTCTGGGTCGCAGTGGTAGAAGGATAAGGAAGGGATTTCCGGACATCCCTCACCCTAGCGACTCTCTCCAGTTCATCCTGGGGGGATCCCAGATCAGATGAGATATATAAAAAATCCCCCCAGTGGGAGCCGGGTCGACCTCGGGGTCTCTTATCAGTCGGACATGCCTGGAAACCCCCTCCAGAGTGAGGCGTCCTGGAGGATCCTGATCCGAAGGCCGAAGGTCCTCCACTGGCTCCTTTGACCCCTCTTGTTGAAAATGCCCCCGTTCTGACTCCCGCCCTGAAATCAGATCACAGATCCGGATGGTTCTTTATACTGATGGCTCACACGACACTTCCTCATGTTTGATTGACAGACCCAAGAAAACTCAGACACATAAGAACACAGGATTAAAAGAAATCCACCCGCGGGAGTTAATGGCGTCTGAATCACTTTATGGATCATTTCTTTATGCTGTTGTTTCTGATCGATTTATACTTCTGCCGATATTAAATTTCACCATTTCTGCTGACGTCACTATGGAATTATGTAGGTTTATATATAGTGATTGTTGAAAGACCTTGACGGCACTGACAGAGACTCCCCTCCGGTTCTGATGGTACCTCAGCCACTCCTTCATGGAGTTTTCATGTTGCTGTTGTTGTGTTGTTTACCTCTGGAGGCTCTCTTCTGTTCCTTATTTCACCTGTAATCTCTCTTTGTGCTCTTCGACACATGCTCAAACGTCTTTATCGTCTTCTAGCGTCACCGCACAAACGTTACAGCGGTTGGAACGCCCAGATTTCCCCGTTGGAGTTCATACGGATCTTTCTACCCTGTGTTATTCAGAAACCCGCAGCATTGGGTGGTGTAGTTCCGCAGAAGAACAGCAGGTGTTTCCTTATGTTGCCTGGAAACCGACGTTTGGACAGTCGTCCTCATGGCGTCTGAGTGTGGAAACATCCTCCCAGTGTGACTGGAGGTAGAACTCTGATGAAGGGGTGATGTGGGGGGGCCTCTCGCCTGATGACAACTGGGATGTGCCCCCCATTAACTCTATATAAGTGGGGTCTCCTAAGCTTGACTTGAAGTGAGGATATCTAGACCTTCAGCTCCGACCAACTAATTGGACGGAGTTCTGCATCCATGTTAGGAGCAAGTATTAATATTCAGAAGGTTTCCAGTGAACTGTTGCCCTTAAATAATCACCACGAGATCCTCCGAGGGTCAAGGTTCAGGGAGTCCGCTGCTTCTCCGGGTTTCATTAGAACCCGCTCTGAACCCGCTCCTCTCCTTGTCCTCCTCCCTGACCCGTTTCCCCGCCTCTGCATGTTTCTCCGGAGGAAATTTATTGGGAAAACTTCTAAACACCTTGACTCCTGTGCTGGTGGGCTCTAATTCTTAATTCAACACCAAACGATGGGAGGAGGACATGCAGCGGGAAGAGGGGGGGCAGGAGGAGGAGGGGGGGCAGGAGGAGGAGGAGGAGGCGAAGCAGGAGGGTAGAGTATCACAGTGGTGGAGATGTTTGTTAATTTCATGTGTGTGTGTGGGTGAGTGTGGAATCCATGATCCTTCATGGCCCATTCTCCCCAGCAGCACCACCAATGACATGTGTGTGTGTGTGTGTGTGTGTGTGTGTGTGTGTGTGTGTGTGTGTGTGTGTGTGTGTGTGTGTGTGTGTGTGTGTGTGTACATCTGCTCTGTATTGTAAATCCAGTAATTATCCACACCCATGTATGGAGTCAGTGACTTTAATTGGACCTTTAAACCTTCTGTCACTCAAATGTGTCATTGCACAGCACATAAAGATGCTGAGATGTCCAAACAAGTCTCCTCCAGCACACACACACACACACACACACACACACACACACACACACACACACACACACACAGAAAGGCTCACTCTAAGATAAATGTTCTTCATGGACCGGTGTGCTCAGAGATGATGTACTCAATATTCACTCATTACCAATAACATACACCCTCACACAAGGAGACGCAACCATTTTGCTTTGAGTGCTACATTGGACACCCGTGTGTGTGTGTGTGTGTGTGTGTGTGTGTGTGTGTGTGTGTGTGGGAGCCCTCTGACAGCAATAGACACCTCAGCAGCTTCAGATACCCAGCATCTGTCAATAACTCATCAAGTCTTTCATTAAGAGTATTGGCATCAGGTCAAACAGGGTGTGTGTGTGTGTGTGTGTGTGTGTGTGTGTGTGTGTGTGGGTGTGTGTGTAGGGAAAGTGTTGTTCCTGCTTGTTCACTGACTCTTTGACTGTGCTGTGTTTGATTCATTCAAGGCCCATTTAACGGGTAACTGCTGTGTGTCTTTGCATGTGTGAGCAGATGGAAAAACAACAGTGGCAAATTACTTTCTACGAGTGTGTGTGTGTGTGTGTGTGTGTGTGTGTGTGTGTCTGTGTGTGTGTGTGTGTGTGCTGACACATCAAAACAAGAGGTGATGGAAAGCAGTGTGTGCGTGCTCAGACGGGGGCTGATGGTTGGGGGAGGAGATGACGCATGACGAGGCCGTGGGTAAATATGTGAACTCTGCTGAGAGGAAGAGGAGGGGCTGGAAGAAGGTCCACAACCGTGAAAGAGGGATGAGCGATGACGCAGTGACAGATGAGCGATGACGCAGTGACAGATGAGCTCTGGTACTCCATCACATGAAGACAAACTCCTCCTCTTCCTCCTCCGCCTCTTAGAGCGCAGGTTTGCTTCTGCATACTTCAGTGTTTCCTCGTCATCGATTGGCATCCATGATGAAGCCCAGAGCGTTAGCGCTGAATGTGCCGTCCTGTCACGCAGCTAATTGTCCACCCGGCTGATTCTGCCGGACCGGGAGTCCAGTCACCACGGATGATCCGATGCTAAGTAATTGGCTATAACCTCCATTGACTTCTCTCTAGCTCTCGGCTAATAGAACCGTCAGGCTAACTGAGCTAGCTGTGACCGTCAGCATCAGTCCGTACACGGACTTCTTCTGACAGAAACCCGGTCTACCAGCCCGGTCTCCCTCTCTCTGCCTCTCTCGCTCGCCCTCTCTCTGCCTCTCTCGCTCGCCCTCTCTCTTCCTCTCTCGCTCGCCCTCTCTCTGCCTCTCTTGCGCCACACGAGTGCACGTGCACGTGCACACATTGTTTACAGACGTTGTAACTTCAGGTAAAAACCTCCGGCATGAAACAGGAAGTGTGTGTAGCAGCAGGATGTACATCTGTGTGTGCTCCCTACACACCCTCTTCATACCTGTGTTCATTATTATTCATCCGTCTGCACCTGCATTTATGGCTGGTAGTAAAGTCGGTACGACACATGTGAGAATAAATACATTCACTTTAATCTGCTGCAGATTATTATTTTTTCTCTCCATGTCAGTAAAAGATGGAATGTCTGAAAAAGAACAACGGTCAAAAAGTCTCAGAACATCTACAACATTTGGAGGATTTAAGAAAAAGAGAAAATAAAAGTGAACATATAAGTTATATAAATGTAAGAAAAGCGTCACCCTCATTAGTCTGACTGACAGAATTTACTTTTAAAAGAGTCTAAAAGATGAATGAATGAAAGTCATAGGAATAGAAGGAAAAATGTGCTTTTAGAAACATTTATGGATGACTGTGGGATTTTATTGAGGTTTTGTGATTAATGGCAGTTTTCCCGGTGTTTTTGCTGGATGAAGAGATTTCTCATCTTCACCGTCTTCAGATTAAGTCTTAAAAGTTAAGACTAAGTTAAGAGTTAAGTTTTAATAGATCGTCTCCTCCGTTTAACATTGAGCCGCATATTTAACCGAACCTTTCCTGTGTCTGATGACGTAGACACAGATAAACCCTCCCACCTTCACGGTGACACATTATCTCTGTGCTACGCTTCTGTGATCCCCCAGAATGCAGTCTGATGGCGAACAACGGTCGTCTTCATGAAAGTATCCAGATATTTGTTTCTTCCTTTAGTTGCTTCATGCGTCTCATCCTGTAAACTTTAAACGCTGAAGACGGATCATCATGTCCGTTTAAGTGGAAACTAAGGTTTGGAGTTGGTTCCACGAGTCTCCTGTTCGGTTTTTCTTCTTTTCCATCCATTACAAGTTAGTGAACATTTCCTGAAAAGGGAAAATCGTTAAAAGGACTTGGCCGATTATTAGACCCCAGATAATAACAGAAGAACTTATGTCCAGTAAACTGGATCTGCTCTGAATCATTCATGTTGAATCTTTTTCACAGTTTGGTGGGAATCCATCCGGTTATTCTTCCTGTCATTCAACTATAAACACGTGAGGGTCGAAACACTCAAATCCATCGTCTTCAAGTCAAACCGTTTCCGGATCTCCGATTGAGTGAGTGGCTCTGAATCAGAATCAGAAAACACTTTATTGCCAAGTGAGTCAGACTTAAAAGGAATCTGAAGCAGGACTTTGATTCGAAGCACCAAGTCACGAAAATCCAAGAATAGAATAAACATTTAAAATTAGAATCAACCTTTACTGTGAATATAAAAACGTTAACCACAGACCCCGGAGAGGAGGGTAGGATGAAGAGCGTAGATGCTAAATGTGAGGAGGAGGAGGAGGGTTTGGGTCAGGAGGGGAGTGCTGAGGGACCGGTTCTGAAGAATGAACTTTTTATTACCCCAAACGCTGTGCAAAGACCTCCAGGGTCAAACTGTGGATAGAACAGCTCCTGGTGTTTTTTTCATGTGTGGCTGCTCACGTTAAAAAGTTAAAAGAGTTTTATTTATAATGAAATGATCGACTGCCTGCATGATTGATTGATTGATTGATTGATTCATCCTGAAATAACGGCGAGGATCTTTGAAGATACGTCGGTTTAAATGTTGAGGATGTCAATCACTCAAAGTATCCTCGTTAAAACTTCTGAGAACTCGTTCCTTCAGATTCACCCAGTGAACAGGAAACCTGTTTCTCTGGAAACCTTTAAAGGTCCTGACGGGTCTGAGGTCCAGAACGGTGTGGGATTGAAAACGTGAGGAAGCTGAAGTTGTGTGTTAAAATGAAGAAGCTTCTGCTTTGGAGGGAAATATATTCATTATTATTCATGAATACCTCATTGTGAGACAAACAAAGATGAAGTTTACTTAACAACACTTCCAGATACCCTTCAGACAAACGTGTGTGTGTGTGTGTGTGTATATGTTTGTGTGAGTGTGTGTGTGAGTGTATGTATATGTGAGTGTGTTTGTGTGTGCATGTGTTTGTGTGTGTGTGTGTGTGTGTGTGTGTGTGTGTGTGTGTGTGTGTGTGTGTACATCTTACATTCAAGAGGTTTAAATAATCTTCAGAGTCTTAATCAAATTATTTTTTCTTTAATGTTTTTTTGAGGAAGTCCTGTGATGTCATCAGCTGCTTACAGATGATGATGTCATTCTGTGGTTTCGTCAAATGTCATTGGATTAAAATCTGATCAGAGATTAAGAATGAAGTAAAAATCTGATCTTCATAAATGTTGAAAACGTTCTCCTTTGATGTTTTACAAAATTCTGCCCGTGAAACCTGGATTTTCCCGACGACGAGCTGAAACCACTCAGGTGTGAATCCTGTGTTTCTCTTCAATCACAGCAACAAGTGTAAAATACGCCGATCACATTTATTTCTGCGTCTCCCCTCTAAATAGAATATTAATCATGTGAGGAGTTTATGCTTCTAATAAGATTCTCATGGAAAAGACGACAGCTCAGAATAATGACATCATCAGCATTTAGACCGCCTCCCCATAAAACCTGCTTTTACGGTACCGCGCGTCTGCCGCCGGGAAGGCAAATCTCCCGGGACAACGGAGGCGGGGGTCTCCGCCGTAATGTTTGGTGTGAAATGTTTTATTCATTGGGTTTTAAACATCGGCGTTGTTCATAAAAATAACATATTGTCGTCGAAAAAACAGCTTTTAATAATGGAATATGTGAAAAATGAAAACACCCTTCAACTACCAGAGCGTTCCAGACGCTTTGGTAGAAACTGACTGAAGATAGATGGTTAATAAAACCCATCATTTTAAGAAAAAGTTAAAAAGAAAATGCAGCTCAGTACACTGTAAAAAAAAAAGGATTGTTTGATGACCTTAAAAAATTACTTCCACAGGTTGTTTTATTAAATTAAGTATTTACAACTTAAATGAATAAGTTACACTCAAAACACTTAATTTAACCTACGCTGCTATTTTATTAACTTGATCAATCATTTTCTTTTTACAGTGTCTTATTGTAACTCTAAGCTTAAAAATAGTGAAATTGCAGCTTTGGAAATTATTCAAAGCCATTTTTTTTACAGTGTATAATGAAAACGTTGGAATTCCTGACTTTTCCTGGTGAAATGGGTCCCGCAGAAACACGTCGTATAAATCAAACATGTGCTTTAAACTGTATTTTACTTTGCTTGGGGTAAAGGAGAGGCGTTGAGAGAAGCTTGTTGGTACCGGCCCGGTATCCTTGAGATTACACTGGAAAAAAATACTTTTTTCAACAAATTTAGTGAAATAATACTGAATTCAACCTGCTTTTAGCTTAAAATAAGTAAACAATTAGTGGTAAAAAGTCTTGAAATAAGACGAGATATTTCGATGACGGGGATTTATGTGGTGGAAATCCTATTTTCAAGTTTATTTTAATAGTTTTAGGATGTAATTTGTCTGAGAAAAAAACATTAATGCTAAAAGATTTGGGCTTTTTCCCCACAAATATAGATCTCTGTTACCAAACATGTCAAAATCTTCACTTCAGGTCCATTTGAACTTATTTTTACGACGGCGCCTGATGAACGTCGATGACATCATGAATTCCGATCAGACGGTTCAGACTGAGGTCGCGTCCAAAAAAAAGTGGGATAGATGAGATTCTCGGGTTGGTTCTGTTCACACTGGCATGAAATAACCCCCCTATTCCTGCGCTGTGAACGGAGCCTAAGTTGTGGAATGTTGAACCTGTTTGTGATTCCAGAAGATCTTGTTCTTGAAACGAGAGAAGAATCGGACATTTAAAGATGATACGATGAAATAACTCTTTCCGACAGCTGGAAATACTCAAATAGAGTTTTCTTTAGATATTTTTAAGATACTCGTAAAGACACAAGTCCCCTGTATGTCACTAAAGTGATATAATAGTGAGGCGTTTGTGTTTTATATGTCGAGTATGACGAGATATTTAGACTAGAAATGAAAGCAGTAGAATTCTTCAGACTTTTACAGTGAAAACCATGAAGAGACTCAAACAAACCTTCACGCTCGCATTCGCTCCCATTCGGTTCCGAGCCCGACCAAATATCCTGCGTTTGGACCGTGACAGGAATCCGTGGCCCTGAGGGAACCCGGGCAGACGCGGGCAGGAGAACCAGACTCTACGCTGAGGAGCCCCAGGCCCGGATTAAGAAAGGAGAACTTTCCCGCTGTGAGGCGGAAACTTTCCCTCCCACTGAGCCGCGCTTCAGCTTCCCACTTTAATGCGGGGAAAAAGTAATAATCTTGAAAGTGTTTCTCAAAACATATATTTCCATAATGGACCCTACGAGATTAATTCCCCTTTTATTGCTTTTCATCATTTTCTTAGGTTATTACTTTCCCTCCTTTATCCCGTCGTTCTGACGCAACGAAATCCAATTACTTCAATAATGTGACAGGAACAAAAGTGATATTAGAGCCGCCGTCTAATAATAGCAGCCGCCGCGGAACGTCGCCTCTTATTGGCTGATCACTTCACAGGTTGTCACAGGATCTGTGTCTGAGGTAGAGAGCGCCACATTAGACGCCAACCTCTCAGTTCTGACGGCGCGTCTCTCTGAGAACATCAAGAACGAGGTGCGAATCTCACCAATCGTCTTTGTCGACCACCAAGACCATCGGTCACTGCCGCCGTCCTTACGCCGCCTTCTTAAGACCTCACTAGAGGCGGCGGCCGCTCTTCCTCTCCTCTCTGCTCATTGTGAAGAGGCGAGGTCCAACCCGTCCGTCAGACGGTTGGTGTTGTTGTCCTTCAGCATGTGCAGGAAGTGATCCCTGCTGACGATGATCCCATATCTACCAGCAACATCTGGAAGAGTCTGATTCTTCTTCATTCTGTTCATGTCACATGCTTCTGTCTCCGGTTCCTGCGGAGTGTATTGATGCTGTATTACTATCCGACCAGAAATACGTACAAATACTCCGTTACTATACTAACAGTAGGAAACTCAAGTGTATCACTTTTTATGTTAGTCTTCACTTTAATATTTGTACTTTTTGATTGTTACATTTTAAAAACAGGCTAATTATTATGTTTTGACTCCTGCGTGTTTGTTTGTTTGTTTGTTTGTTTGTTTGTTTGTTTGTTTGTTTGTTTGTTTGTTTGTGAGTAGGATTGTGGGAAAACTACGGAACGTATTTGCATTAAATTTACCCGGAGGTAGATTTCATATCTACACATCCTACAGGTGAATACTGTTTGCGTACAATAATACGTTGTTTGGAGGAGTGACGTAACAATGTGGCCACTGCCGCCTTTGTTCCTTCGATTCCGATGATTTTCCTTTGGGTGCGGAGCTGGGGGCTCGGTGGGCTGAACAGAGACGCTGAAGTGGAAGGCAGGGGAGACAAGCGGCTGCAGAATATCCGATCGATCCTCAGAGAGTTTGTTGGGGTAGGCGGTAGGCGGGGTTTGGGGTCTCTGAGGGCTTTATTATAGTTACTTTAATAGATTATTTAACTTTTGCATTACTGCATGATTTCTAAACAGCGTTAGCGATTTCTACCTAAACAGTCAGACAGGAAAGATGAGAAAGTGGTTTTTCCATCGGCGCACGTCGAGGCGGGATGGATGGATGTGAGAAGATGGAACATGAGAAGAGACGTATGAAGCTGCAGCGAGGGTGAAGCTGGAGTCAGATCCATCACAATATCTACATTGATCCACCTTAATGAAGGTGGCAGGAAGAAAACGCTGCGTCTTAGAAGTGCAGTTTAAGAATAATTAAAAGTGATGACTGGGACGTTTCCCTGTTGATGGCGTTCTATCATCTGTGTTTACATGCAGGAACATAAATATCACTCATCGTCTATTCCTTCATTCAAGATAAGTGCTCCTTCAGCGCGCTCCTCTTCATCCTCAGCGGAGAATCCCAGACGGAGGGAGGCGGGTGGCGGTGGGGGGGGGTGGCGGTGGGGGGGGGGAAGGATGTCTTCTCATGGTATTCAGTTAACTTCATACGCGCCAATCAAAGCCCATCACAGCCGTGTCTCAGCTGTGGAGGGGGAACATTTATTTAATTCAACATGATGGGAGGAAGATCCTTCTGAGCAGAAACCACAGCTGGAGGTGATGGAGCGCCGCCGTGACCCTGGGTTCAACTAATTCTCTGCTGCCAATAACCCCGCCCCCAACCCCTGATGTAATGGGTTCTTAGCTCACGACCAGCAAAGAGGTGGTGCTTGCTGGGCGCCAGTTTTCAGAGCCAGGTTCTGCTTAGACTTTACAGTTTATTTGAGGAGTTTGATCAGAAGGATTACTTGAACAATGCAGGGGATTGGGGTCTTCACGGGGGAAATACCCACTCTGGTGACGACGGCGTAGGACTAGGTTCCTGCTGTACTCAGGTGAACTAAAAATCATCAATTCTACCTTTTCTCTTACTTATTATATTCCTTAATCATTTTTAATAACAGGATGTTACGTCTTTAAACACTAATGTTAGAGTTTAAAGGATGAAACGGTCAAATGATTCTACTTCTACTCAGTGGTGATGGTGGGAGTGATGATTAACAGAATGTATGTGTGTGTGTGTGTGTGTGTGTGTGTGTGTGTGTGTGTGTGTGTGTGTGTGTGTGTGTGTGTGTGTGTGCGTGTATGTTTGTATGTGTGTTTGTATATGTGTGTGTGTTGTTGTGTGTGTTTATGTGTGTGTGTATGTGTGTGTGTTAATGTGTGTGTGTATGTTTGTGTGTTTATGTGTGTGTTTATGTGTGTGTGTTGTTGTGTGTGTTTATGTGTGTGTGGGCAGGTTTGACCAGGGAACGATGATAAATGACAAAGCAGACCTTGAGAAGGACATGCCACCAGTGGGACAGACAGCAGGAGATGGAGCGATGTGTGTGAGTGTGTGGGTGTGTGTGTGTACACGTGTGTGTGTGTGCCTGTGTGTATGTGTGTGTACACGTGTGTGTGTGTGTGCCTGTGTGTATGTTTGTGTACGCGTGTGTGTGTGTGCCTGTGTGTACGTGTGTGTGTATGTGTGTGTGTATGTGTGTGTGTATGTGTGTGTGTACGTGTGTGTGTACGTGTGTGTGTATGTGTGTGTGTACGTGTGTGTGTGTGTGTTGGAGTGAGGAGGTGGCGGGGCAAACACACCCTCTGGTTCTGCTTGGACGCTGACACGTACCCTAAGAGTCATCTGTTTACGGTATGGTTTCTTTCCCTACATGGAGGTGATTGATGATCGTCCTCTTTTAACGTCGGATCCCTTTACTTCAGCCAGACGACCGAGGAAGACCTTTTATAAATAGACACCTCCGATAGTTTCTCCCTCATTCATGATGTTTTCTTGTTGAACTGCCGACACGATTAAAGGTTGAAGAACAGAACGCCGTTCTTCTGTGGTGACATCACACAGTGACTGGATGTAAGCTGGGGAGCAACGCTGGAGGGATAACATGTAATAACAATACTGAAGGAGAATATCCTGTTCTGTGATATGATGAGTGATATGATGAGTGATATAAGTGATATGATGAGTGATATGAAGAGTGATATGATGAGTGATATGAAGAGTGATATGATAAGTGATATGATAAGTGATATGATGAGTGATATGATAAGTGATATGATGAATGATATGATGAGTGATATGATGAGTGATATGATAAGTGATATAAGTGATATGATGAGTGATATGAAGAGTGATATGATGAGTGATATGAAGAGTGATATGATGAGTGATATGATGAGTGATATGATGAGTGATATGATGAGTGATATGATGAGTGATATGATGAGTGATATGATGAGTGATATGATGAATGATATGATGAGTGATATGATGAGTGATATAAGTGATATGATGAGTGATATGATGAGTGATATAAGTGATATGATGAGTGATATGATGAGTGATATGATGAGTGATATGATGAGTGATATAAGTGATATGATGAGTGATATGATGAGTGATATGATAAGTGATATGATGAGTGATATAAGTGATATGATGAGTGATATGATGAGTGATATGAAGAGTGATATGATAAGTGATATGATGAGTGATATGATGAGTGATATGATGAGTGATATGATAAGTGATATGATAAGTGATATGATGAGTGATATGATAAGTGATATGATGAATGATATGATGAGTGATATGATGAGTGATATGATAAGTGATATGATGAGTGATATGATGAGTGATATGATAAGTGATATGATGAGTGATATAAGTGATATGATGAGTGATATAAGTGATATGATAAGTGATATAAGTGATATGATGAGTGATATGATGAGTGATATGATGAGTGATATGATGAGTGATATGATGAGTGATATGATGAGTGATATGATGAATGATATGATGAGTGATATGATGAGTGATATGATGAGTGATATAAGTGATATGATGAGTGATATGATGAGTGATATAAGTGATATGATGAGTGATATGATGAGTGATATGATGAGTGATATGATGAGTGATATAAGTGATATGATGAGTGATATGATGAGTGATATGATAAGTGATATGATGAGTGATATAAGTGATATGATGAGTGATATGATGAGTGATATGAAGAGTGATATGATAAGTGATATGATGAGTGATATGATGAGTGATATGATGAGTGATATGATAAGTGATATGATAAGTGATATGATGAGTGATATGATAAGTGATATGATGAATGATATGATGAGTGATATGATGAGTGATATGATAAGTGATATGATGAGTGATATGATGAGTGATATGATAAGTGATATGATGAGTGATATAAGTGATATGATGAGTGATATAAGTGATATGATAAGTGATATAAGTGATATGATGAGTGATATGATGAGTGATATGATGAGTGATATGATGAGTGATATGATGAGTGATATGATGAGTGATATGATGAATGATATGATGAGTGATATGATGAGTGATATGATGAGTGATATAAGTGATATGATGAGTGATATGATGAGTGATATAAGTGATATGATGAGTGATATGATGAGTGATATGATGAGTGATATGATGAGTGATATAAGTGATATGATGAGTGATATGATGAGTGATATGATAAGTGATATGATGAGTGATATAAGTGATATGATGAGTGATATGATGAGTGATATGAAGAGTGATATGATAAGTGATATGATGAGTGATATGATGAGTGATATGATGAGTGATATGATAAGTGATATGATAAGTGATATGATGAGTGATATGATAAGTGATATGATGAATGATATGATGAGTGATATGATGAGTGATATGATAAGTGATATGATGAGTGATATGATGAGTGATATGATAAGTGATATGATGAGTGATATAAGTGATATGATGAGTGATATAAGTGATATGATAAGTGATATAAGTGATATGATGAGTGATATGATGAGTGATATGATGAATGATATGATGAGTGATATGATGAGTGATACGATGAGTGATATGATGAGCGATATGATGAGTGATATGATAAGTGATATGATGAGTGATATAAGTGATATGATGAGTGATATAAGTGATATGATAAGTGATATAAGTGATATGATGAGTGATATGATGAGTGATATGATGAATGATATGATGAGTGATATGATGAGTGATATGATGAGTGATATGATGAGTGATATGATGAGCGATATGATGAGTGATACGATGAGTGATACGATGAGCGATACGATGAGTGATACGATGAGTGATACGATGAATGATATGATGAGTGATATGATGAGGTATATGATGAGTGATATGATGAATGATATGATGAGTGATATGATGAGTGATATGATGAGTGATATGATGAATGATATGATGAGTGATATGATGAGTGATACGATGAGTGATACGATGAGTGATATGATGAGTGATATGATGAGTGATATGATGAGTGATATGATAAGTGATATGATGAGCGATATGATGAGTGATATGATAAGTGATATGATGAGTGATATGATGAGTGATATGATGAGTTATATAATGAGTGATATGAGTGATATGATGAGTGATATGATGAGTGATATGATGAGTGATACGATGAGTGATATGATGAGTGATATGATGAGTGATACGATGAGTGATATGATGAGTGATATGATGAGTGATATGATGAGTGATATGATGAGTGATATGATAAGTGATATGATGAGTGATATGATGAGTGATACGATGAGTGATACGATGAGTGATATAATGAGTGATATGAGTGATATGATGAGTGATATGATGAGTGATATGATGAGTGATATGATGAGTGATATGATGAGTGATATGATGAGTGATATGAGTGATATGATGAGTGATATGATGAGTGATATGATGAGTGATATGATGAGTGATATGATAAGTGATATGATGAGTGATATGATGAATGATATGATGAGTGATATGATGAGTGATATGATGAGTGATATGATGAGTGATATGATGAGTGATATAATGAGTGATATGATGAGTGATATGATGAGTGATATGATGAGTGATATGATGAGTGATACGATGAGTGATATGATGAGTGATATAATGAGTGATATGAGTGATATGATGAGTGATATGATCAGTGATATGATGAGTGATATGATGAGTGATATGATGAGTGATATGATGAGTGATATGATGAGTGATACGATGAGTGATACGATGAGTTATATGATGAGTGATATGATGAGTGATATAAGGAGTGATATGAGTGATATGATGAGTGATATGATGAGTGATATGATGAGTGATACGATGAGTGATATGATGAGTGATATAATGAGTGATATGATGAGTGATATGATCAGTGATATGATGAGTGATATGATGAGTGATATGATGAGTGATATGATGAGTGATATGATGAGTGATACGATGAGTGATACGATGAGTGATATGATGAGTGATATGATGAGTGATATGATGAGTGATATGATGAGTGATATGATAAGTGATATGATGAGTGATATGATGAGTGATATGAGTGATATGATGAGTGATATGATGAGTGATATGATGAGTGATATGATGAGTGATATGATGAGTGATATGATGAGTGATATGATGAGTGATATGATAAGTGATATGATGAGTGATATGATGAGTGATATGATGAGTGATATGATGAGTGATATGATAAGTGATATGATAAGTGATATGATAAGTGATATGATGAGTGATATGATGAGTGATATGATGAGTGATATGATAAGTGATATGATAAGTGATTTGATGAGTGATATGATGAGTGATATGATAAGTGATATGATAAGTGATATGATGAGTGATATGATGAGTGATATGATGAGTGATATGATGAGTGATATGATGAGTGATATGATGAGTGATATGATGAGTGATATGATGAGTGATATGATGAGTGATATGATGAATGATATGATAAGTGATATGATGAGTGATATGATGAGTGATATGATAAGTGATATGATGAGTGATATGATGAGTGATATGATGAGTGATATGATGAGTGATATGATAAGTGATATGATGAGTCATATGATGAATGATATGATAAGTGATATGATGAGTGATATGATGAGTGATATGATAAGTGATATGATAAGTGATATAAGTGATATGATGAGTCATATGATGAATGATATGATAAGTGATATGATGAGTAATATGATGAGTGATATGATGAGTGATATGATGAGTGATATGATAAGTGATATGATGAGTGATATGATGAGTGATATGAGTGATATGATGAGTGATATGATGAATGATATGATGAGTGATATGATGAGTGATAGGATGAGTGATATGATCTTTAAACGCCATCCGAGACACGGGTGGACATAATGTTATGCTCGGATGCCCTCTGGGTCTTTATTCTGCATATTATCATATATTTAATTACATTTTCTGACGTTGTGCTACAATGTGGTGAAAAGGGAATTCATTCTAAATCAGCGAACATTTCTGAAGTTTCGTCTGAAGTGTTTTATTTCTGTGAGTAAAACTTCAACGTAGTAAATTTTACTGCAGTCACATGAGAACCAGTCAGAGGTTGTAATGTTATGGCTGATCATGTGCATCCACAGTTTCTTTCTCAACTCATGATCCGGTTTAATCAAGACACAAATACAAACAAAGAAGCATCTCAGTATCGCAGATATAGGCTTATACACACCAGCCAAAACATTAGAACCAGTGACTGGAATTACGGCTTTTAGGTTCTGGCTCTTCATGAGCGGGTGGCGCCGTCACCCCTGAGAGAACGTTCCTAGTTGAATGGGAAACACTCTGAGTGGTCTTGTACAGCGCTTTGAGAGGTGGTGTGGACCAGACAGAACCTTTATAAGAACAGTACATTTACCATTATAGTTATTTTCTGTTGTCCAAGAACTAGAGAGGCTATTATTGGAGGGTTGTTGGTTCAAGGCCCCTCAGCTTGTGACTGATTGGATGAATGATGGCCCTTTACATACTGTAGCCTCTCCTGGTCTCTGGCTCTAGCGGTTGGACCAGAAGAGTGCCGTATGAACCCGGTCCAGTTACCCGGGGCACCGTTTAAAGTGGGTTTTTTTCTGTCTCGAGCAGGAAATGGAGAAGGATTGGGGAAAAAAAACAAGGTTAAATGTAAAAATGCTTATCGATGAATGTTATTCCAGTAACAGACGCATCTCACTGTTCATTATGAAAATAATACACTTATTATTGTATGTTAGTATCTTGGTCATTGTAAAGACTGGGGCATGATGGGAACTATGTGATATTTAAAGGGTTAAACCCGTTCTTGGGTTCTTACAGGTTTGGGGGTCAGAAGTCTTTGTTCATAGATTTCTAGTATTTTGAGGAGTTTGATTTTTTCTCCTCAGACTTTGAGTCGATGCCGGTCGGATGGTTTTAGTCCGGTTTGTGTTTAATGGGACTCAGATCTGTGTTTAGGTTCAGGCAACGAAACAAATGAAAGGTTTCGTTGTTTCTTTGGCCTTTGTGTGTTTTCTGGATCAGAGGGATCCATGTGGAATGTTTACCAAAAGGAAACTAATGAATCCTTGAAGTCATTATCCGTGAAGAACACGTAGGTGGAAGAATCCTCCCAGCCCACCAGCACTCCCTCCTACAACATTCAGGTTCAGGTCCACTGGACTGAGCGTAATCACAGCGTGAGAACTGTGGGATAGCTCCTCAGGACTCTGGCTTCAGCAGCAGGATTAAACGGGTTCAGTACTTCCTGGGTGATTAGGAAACTAGGAAACGTCAACTTAATGTCCTGGATCTGCTTCTTTTTCCAAACTTTCCTGCAGCTGTTCCTGCTGCTCTGTGGAAACCCGTCCAGTAGTTTGTGTCTGATCACAGGAATAACGATACCTGCAGAATCCTAACCTGCTTGTTGGTAAATACAGTTTACTACCAGGAATCTCTCTCTTTCTTTGTATTTCCTTTTTTATCTTTTCTTCCTGCTCAGTTATAATGTACCAATACTCCTACTTGAGTTTCTCTCATATGTCTGTCTGTTTGTGTGTCTACCTACCGTCTCACCCACACATCTAATTCCCCTACACACCTACCAATCTAGCCTCCCACGTACCTGCCTATCTACCTACCTACCTACCTTCTTTCCTACCCATTCAACTACCTTCCTTCCTACTTACCTTCTTTCCTAACTACCTACCCACCTATCTACCTTCCCAACAACCTACATACCCACTTACGTACCTACCTACCTTCCTACTACCCACCCAACTACCTATCTACCTACCTATCCAGCTACCCACCTACCATCTCACCAACACATCTAATTCCCCTACCTGCCTACCTTCCTACCCACCTAGCCTCCCACGTACTTACCTTTCTACCTACCTACCTACCTTCTTTCTTACCCATTCACCTACCTTCCTTGGCTGGAAAATGAAACTGACAGATTGAAGGAAGAGAAAATCTGGTGCACTGTATGTTGTTATAACTTCATTATCCTTTTTCTTTTTTTAATGGTCAGGGAACTGAATTTATCTTTATCATAATGAGACATTTGACTTATTATAGATTTAAAAAAAAAAAGAATCCTGAGACAAAAAAAACTAAAAACTCTTCTTTTCTCCGACTTTAAGAAGTAAAGTCAACTTTTTACAGCGTGCAGCTCACACTTATTTACACAGAACCGTCACCGACCCAGTCAAGCTGTTGATGGCTGGAAGCTGGTACCGAGCCAATGGAGCACAGAACTCTGGCGAGATGAGAAACGGAGGGGGGTGAACTTTGTGTTTGGACCGCCGTCAACGTCACTTAACGACGTTTCCAGATGTTTGAACATTGAAGGTGGAACCAACGAACTTCTTTCTTTCTAATTCAACCAACAATGTTTCGTTTTACGACTTATTCTAGAAAAATGCAAATGTAGAAGGTGTTCAAGGTTTCTTCACGCTCCTCTCTATGCAACATTTTTATGATCAAAACTCATTTATCCCGTTTATAGAATCGCATCTGACTGTAAATGGTCCTTTAGTGAACGTATTTACAATAAACCGCTTCATACTTTTGTCATTTACATAATAAAAAGTGTGTAGGTGCCACATAAATCAATTTAGCATAAGCTCTATGCTACTTTGTCTTTACTTTGTAAATAATTAAACGTTTTAATGGCCTCATTATTGTCCTTTTTAATACGGAATTATACAAATCAAAAAGTCTCTAGTAAATACATCTTCACAAATTACTTTACAAATAAGAACAAACATGTTAACACATTTAGTTAAAATAAACGTGTTGCAGTAACTCAACACAACTATGAACTTTTAAAACTGTGACGTTAATGCAATTAAACTCCCCTGTATTAGTATTTAGTTCTTTCAACATTACAAACAAATATATGATACTATGTACTTAACAAGATTATGTTCAATCTACTAAAAACAATTATGTTGAATGTATTATTGTTGCATTATTATTATTATTATTATGTTGAAAACTTCATTTCTAGGAGAACGTGTCAAACAAACATTCTGCTATTCTAATTAAGCTGATATGTTTTTTATGTACATGGCGTGACCTTTAACCCCACTATCTAATAGTGTCATAATAGGACAAATTCATGCAATGTTAATTAAAGTTATAGGTTGTGCTAAAAAGGAAAGTTTTAAGTTCTTTTTTTTAAATGTGTCAGTCGTCTGTGGAGCCCTCAGATGGTCAGGGAGGGCATTCCACAGATGAGGGGCAGCAGAACAGAAGGCTCGATCCCCCATGGTGCTGATCTTAGTCCGGGGGAGGAGGAGGTGGTATGAGTGGGTAGAACGGAGGGATTAGATTCTAAAAATATAAAACACAGGCTGTACAAAACTGGAATCTCCTTTTAAACCAGCAAATAATCCAGAATGTCACAATTTAAAGTGTGGATGTGTGTGTGTGTGTGTGTCTGTGTGGGTGCGTGTGTGTGTGTGTCTGTGTGTGTGTGTGTGTGTGTGTGTGTGTGTGTGTGTGTGTGTGTGTCTGTGTGTGTGTGTGTATATGTGTGTGTTTGTGTGTCTGTGTTTGTGTGTCTGTCTGTGTGTGCCTCTGTGTGTGTGTGTGTGTGCGTGTTTGTTTGTGTGTGTGTGTGTCTGTGTGTGTGTGTGTGTGTGTGTGTCTGTGTGTGTTTGTGTGTTTGTGTGTGTGTGTGTGTGTGTGTCTGTGTGTGTGTGTCTGTCTGTGGGTTTGTTTGTGTGTGTCTGTGTGTGTGTGTGTGTGTGTGTGTGTGTGTGCGTGTGCGTGTTTGTTTGTGTGTGTGTGTGTCTGTGTGTGTGTGTGTGTCTGTGTGTGTGTGTGTGTGTCTGTGTGTGTGTGTGTGTGTGTGTGTGTGTGTGTGTGTCTGTGTGTGTGTCTGTGTGTGTGTGTGTGTGTGTGTGTGTGTGTCTGTGTGTCTGTGTTTGTGATTTAAAAACATTACCATGATAAATCATATATAAATCCTTACGGTGACTAAATCTAAGAGAGAAAACTTCTGATATGATGTCATCTCTCTGGAGGATTTTTGTTTTCTCCTCTGTTGGCAGCAGCTCAGAGGATATTTATCGCTCATAGAGACAAACACACACACACACACACACACACACACACACACACACACACAGTTGGGGTTGGGTTGTGTGTGTGCGTGTGTGTGTGTGTGTGTGTGTGTGGGGGGGGGGGGGGTCGTTATACCGTGCCCTGCCACAGATTCAATTATGTGTATATCATCAGCCAATTACAGCATTTAAATCCTCAGCTGTTTCCACGGCAGCAGCTTGGCAGCCGTTCAACCGTCACATCATCCACATGATTGACAGACACCAGCAACATAATGAAGAAAGAAAAAACAGACAAGCCAGATTACATCTTCCTGAATGAATGAACACACACACACACAGTCTCACACACACACACATACACACGTACACACACACACACACACGTCTGCTCCAAGAGATAAGATATGATAATCAAGGACTTGCTGCATGTCTAATTAGTGAATTAGGTTTTCCAAAAATACCAGATGGAGTTCTGAATGAGATATTTCTGATCCGCCAGATCTGAAGGTCCGAGTTAAATCAGGACAACATGAAACTACATGTTTGGTTTTATTTGATCTGCAGAATCATCTTTTGTTGTTGGTCAGTTTCCACAGAAGTAGAAGACAAGTCTGATTTACTCCAGCATCATCATCGCCGCTGTGGCGTCTGCCACGGATCCTTCGCGTTAATGCGAGAACTCAAAAACGATTTTATGGATAATCTTCACATTTTATACCCACACAGATCTCGTGCGAGTAAGAACTGGAGTGATTTTGGGAAAGATCGGTTGTTTATTTCCGACGTTAAGGGACGCTTTATGTCCAGAAGTTTTCAGGTTGTAACTTCTAATATCGTTAGTATAGCTTGTAAATATCGTATTTTACGATAAAAGTATTTTACGATAAAAGCTCATATATCCCCCACTCGGTGCATGTGCATCGACTAATCTGGTAGTTTGTACTTTAATCTCTCAAAAACTCAGTCCTAAGATTTAGTTCATACTAGGATTTACTTCTCTCGTCCCCGCTTACAGAGTGACTTCCCTCGGCGCTGGAGCCGGTCCATTTGTAGCAGAGAGAAGGAAGGTAAAGGAAGTAAAGATTCTGGTGATCACAGCACTCGCAGATCCTGTCGGGTGTCAGATCGCAGCCACAACAGTCAATTATCTCCGCGGCTGTCTGTGTTTGTTTCATTTCAGTCGGGTCAAAGAGAACCGGTTGACTCAATGTTGCTTCTGTCTCTCTGTCAGCCCAGCGGGCCGGCGCCGTGATGGTTAATTAAGAAGTTGTGCTTTAGCCAACAGCTCCCCATGTCGCTACGCCCAGCCTCTACTTCCTGTGACTCTGAATACAAATATCAGTGGAGCTCAAATGTGTTCATGTGTGTGTTCATGTGTGTGTGTGTTCATGTGTGTGTGTGTGTGTGTGTGTGTGTGTTCATGTGTGTGTGTGTGTTCATGTGTGTGTGTTCATGTGTGTGTTTGTGTGTGTGTTCATGTGTGTGTGTGTGTGTGTTCATGTGTGTTCATGTGTGTGTGTGTTCGTGTGTGTGTGTGTCTTCATGTGAGTGTGTGTGTGTGTGTTCATGTGTGTGTGTGTGTGTGTTCATGTGTGTGTGTGTGTGTGTGTTCATGTGTGTGTGCGTGTGTGTGTGTTCTTGTGTGTGTGTGTGTGTGTTCATGTGTGTGTGTGTGTTCATGTGAGTGTGTGTGTGTGTGTGTTCATGTGTGTGTGTGTGTGTGTTCATGTGAGTGTGTGTGTTCATGTGTGTGTGTGTGTGTGTTCATGTGTGTGTGTGTGTGTGTTCATGTGTGTGTGTTCATGTGTGTGTTTGTGTGTGTGTTCATGTGTGTGTGTGTTCATGTGTGTGTGTGTGTGTTCATGTGTGTGTGTGTGTGTGTGTTCATGTGTGTGTGTGTGTGTGTGTTCATGTGTGTGTTCATGTGTGTGTGTGTGTGTGTGTTCATGTGTGTGTGTGTGTGTTCATGTGTGTGTGTGTGTGTGTGTTCATGTGTGTGTGTGTGTGTGTGTGTGTGTGTTCATGTGTGTGTGTGTGTGTGTGTGTGTTCATGTGTGTGTGTGTGTGTGTGTGTGTTCATGTGTGTGTTCATGTGTGTGTGTGTGTGTGTTCATGTGTGTGTGTGTGTGTTCATGTGTGTGTGTGTTCATGTGTGTGTGTGTGTGTGTGTTCATGTGTGTGTGTGTGTGTGTGTGTGTGTGTGTGTGTTCATGTGTGTGTGTGTGTGTGTTCATGTGTGTGTGTGTGTGTTCATGTGTGTGTGTGTGTGTGTGTTCATGTGTGTGTGTGTGTGTGTGTGTTCATGTGTGTGTGTGTGTGTGTGTGTGTGTGTGTGTGTGTTCATGTGTGTGTGTGTGTGTGTGTGTGTTCATGTGTGTGTTCATGTGTGTGTGTGTGTGTGTTCATGTGTGTGTGTGTGTGTGTTCATGTGTGTGTGTGTGTGTGTGTGTGTGTTCATGTGTGTGTGTGTGTGTGTGTGTGTGTTGTCTTTAATACGACTGCAGACTCAGATAATTAGCAGGATACCCTTTTGTGATCCCTCTCTCAAGAGTCAATTAGTCTGCAGCTTTGTGGATGTGGCGGCGTCGGTCCGGTGGAACCAGGAAGTGTTTGTTAATGCGTTTGTGTAATGAGAACGGCTAGGTTGCACGTCGAGGAGTTTGACAAGTATTAATTACCTCCGGGCTCGTCAGAAACCCAGAGCGGAGAGAGAGAGAGAGAGAGAGACAGAGAGAGAGAGAGAGAGAGAGAGAGAGAGAGAGAGAGAGAGAGAGAGAGAGAGAGAGACAGAGAGAGAGAGAGAGAGAGAGAGAGAGAGAGAGAGGGGGTCATTGTAGAAATGTTTTCAAACCTGTCCGTTTCATCCGTGGTGATGGAGACAATAAAGAGCGGTCGGCCCGACACTCGTCAAGCCTCCTTTTAAAACGCTCTGTGAAAACGGCAATTCTGCCCCATTAGCTGCATCGTAACATTTTAGCTAATTCCTCCATTTCTTTCTCCCTATTATACGTACAACATGTTTGACTCTGGCTTCATCGGCGGTTAGTCAGAGTTCCAGTCGCCCTGTTTGAGTCTGGACGATGTTTTCTGGGGATTTTATATTATATACCTCAAAACGCCGCAACTCATCAACTATGTCATGGATCATTATTCCAATTCTATCCCAACATAAAGCTGGGAACAGCCGAGAAGATGAAGGAGGATATCTTAGTCTGTGGAAATACTGGACTGGTTTGGGGAAAAGTCTATTTCTGTTCTCGCTCTGATTTAGTCATACTTTGGTTCACGTGAACCGGCTTGAGATCTTTCTTTTAGTATATACCATTACAAAGCTCCCTGTTGAAGAATAACCAATCAGTGGAAACCCTGGGGGGGTGACATCCATTCCTTGCCCCCATTTGTGCCTTCCAGCGCCTTCAGTGGACGCCGCGGTCCTGGAAGGATCCCTCGCCGCCTCGGCGGCTGTCAGCCCGGCTTCCTCACAGCTCTAGGTGTGGATAATGAGCACCTTCAAACCTCATTGCCCCCTCATTATAGTCAAGACCTGCTGGGAGTGCTGCTTCCTTCTCTCTGGCCAGGATGTCAGGATCAAAGAGTGAGCTCGCTCGGCGCCGGACACAGGTGGACCTCTGAGGGACGTGTGAAACGGAAACCCGGATATAATGTGTCCGATATTATTTTGGAATCAATCAATCCCATTTGATCTCATCCCGAAGTTTCCTTTACCAAAAGCAATGTTTATTTTGATTAGTAGTATTTGAGTGATCAATTCTTATTTATATAGTGCTAAATTCACAACAACCGTTGTCTCAAGACGCTTTTCAGAACCAGCAGGACTGGACCGAGGTCTGTATGTAATTATCTTAAAGAGAACCAAGAAATTCTTCCGTGAGCATCAACTGGCAACAGTGGCCGGATAAAAGCTGCTCTATAATGGGCAGAAACCTCGAGCAGATCCAGGACAGATAATCCCCAAACCTCAGTTCGACCTAGCAGCCAAAGTGATCTACGTGAAAAGGTGGGAATCTATTTGTTCTGCTCAATCAGGCCCGACTAAAACAATTATCCTCACACATCACAGTCGGTTTATTTCATCAGGTGGTCATTCGAGCCCCTCTATAATAATTAAAACCATTATAAGCAGAGGGAAAGTCATTAACGCACAAATCTCCACCAAGAAGAATCCCACAGGCCTGTTTGAGCTCCTCAGCTGACACCGGGGGGAGATAGCCCCTCCTTTGGTTCTGTGCAATCAGGCAAAATATGGTGAATGTTTTCAGTCTCATCATCATTAAAGGAAGAGGAAATGTGAAACGCCCCTTCCTTCAGTAGAATTCTGCAGAAATCCATCCTGTAGATTTTGTGTAATCTCGCCAAACCCATCAACCAACCAACCAAACACCCCAAATCCTCTGTCCCCCAGTCAAGGGCCAGCCCCCTACAATAACCCACCGACTCTATGTCAATACTCTGACAGGTAACACACAGTTTACAGAACAAAAACATCCAACAGGAAAATGACCCGTTAAATGAAAATGGATTTGGATTGAAGGAGACGTTTTAAGGGGTTTATTGTGGGTTTGGTGGAGGTGCTGAAGCCGACGGAGGCAGTCATAGAAGTGTGACGAGTTCTGGAGTGAGGCGGAGAAGGAGGCAGTTGGCTATTGGGACCCGAGAAGGAAACCGGCACTGCTTATCCAGACCCGGAGAACGTTTTAGAGACTCCAGCAGGTAAGATCCAGCGGAGGGAGATAAACTCTTGAGTATGAAGGAACAATGGGGGTCATTGGTAGATCGGAGGTCATGGCCCCTAATTATGTCCCCAAAGAATCCAGGATACTCTGGAACCGTCATCAACGCCGCCGCTTTTATTTGAATAGTTCTAGTGTTTACATGGTAAGTTCTGAATCCTTGGTCCAATGGAATCCGTGTTTGAACCGACTTTAAAATACCTGCATTGTATTTCACTGGAAGAGTTTGTATTTTCCTGACCAGGCGTAGCTTTGGCTTCATGAAAAATACTGTTTTTTAGCCATAACTTTCCCACTTTTTGTTCTGATTCAGTCCAACGATGGTAGATATGAAACGTCTCAATCAGATCTATCTTTTATATATTATATTCTACACTAAAGGTCAGTATTTTACTGACTAGGGGAACTTTCTTCATGAAATGCACCGTTTTGTCAGACATTAGGCTTTAGGTTTATGGCTTTAATCGTACAACTTTAGAGTCGTAGCTGTTTGATTTTAACTCGCACTGTACGAATCAAACGCTTGCGGAATCTCACGATTGCTGTGCTCACACTGTACGACGCCTCCAGCCCCTGCAG
>JBBDHG010000372.1:77500-95000 GCA_037951165.1 Lophius americanus
CCTTTTGGTAAAACATGTTAATATTTATCAGACTATTTTTTTGGTGAACAAAGTTGCAATATTCTGTTAAATAAGTCCTCATATTGTAACTCCTCCTCCTTGGTGGCCCTCTTAACCTGTGGTGTCCCCCAGGGCTCCGTCCTTGGCCCCTTACCCTTTGCCACTGGAGAACATTCTAAACAGGTTCAGTCACATTTTTCAATAAGAAATAGAGACTCAGAATGGGCCCAACAAAACAGTTGAGAAGGACGTTAAAGGGTTAGATCTATATATATATATATATATATATATATATATATATATATATATATATATATATATATGTGCTTGCTTTAACATCTGCTTCCAGCTCCCTTAATGTGCGAATAATGTGCAGTTGTGATCGATGATTCCTTTTTTAATAGGGGAGGATTGTTTGGCTGGTCTGCGTTTGTTGCCATGGCAGCATATTTGAACACATCCTTAAGCACAACAACCTTCAAAGACCTAAACGCCACAGAAAATGGAGATATATGTTTTGAGCTGGGCATCGATTCTGGGAAATGTTCCTCCGAGGTCCCATCTTCGCCGAGTTCTAATCTTCTAGGACAGAGACAGTGGACAGAAAGAAAAGAACATTTGTCTTCACAAATTCAAAGTAGGTTCCATTTTGGTCCCCGGGACTGAATTCATTGCCGGCCTTTGTTCAGATTACCTCCACTCAGCGTTGTACAATCTCTCAGATTGGAATCAATTGATCGGGAGCGTCTCCCACATTCTCCCGAATAACCGTTTGGATTTCACTTCCCCGGGAAGAATGACAAATCCCGACCCAGGGGAAGGTTGATCTCCCGGGACCTATTGGCGGTCTCGCCGCCGGGCTGCGGTCTTTCACTCTTCCCCCACATATCGATCCGCTGCTTAGACAATTAGTCGGAGCGGACCCCTTCCCCTTCTCCCCCCGGCTCCTCTGTGCTCCGATCTGAAGCTGCCCCCGGTCAGAAGAAGCCGATTGACCTGCCAGCTGCGGGGCTGAGCGAAGCTTTCACGACGGATACGACTCAATCATGGCTCCATCTCTTCTCCACGCTAGACCCGAGGCAGGAAACCTCATGAGGAGGCGGAGTCAGCGGAGCATACTCCGTCATTAAAACCTGGACAGGCAGGGATTCTGGGAGATTCCCACGAATCCTTATTATTCCACTTCAACAATAACCAGGAACAACATCTCCCCTGTGAAGAAGAACCCAATGATATACTTCTAATGTTCCCCTTTTTCTTTATGACCCGATCAGATCCGACTCGTTAGAGACAAACTCTCTTTGCTCTCTTTGCTGGAGGAATTCCACATTTTCCCGTTTCTCTTAGCTCTAACCGTCTCTCTCTTCTTGACTAATGGTGATTGTTCCTGCTCCATTGATTTTGCGCAAAGGCGACTAATTCTTCGCATTACTGATATCATCACACGAAGGTCTGCACAGAGAGGGGGGGCGAGCTAGACCGTAAATGAAGGCAGGGGAGAGAGAGAGAGTGAAGTCAACAGATCTGCGACTGCTAACTGCTTTGGAATATTTGCATATTCATATTTAAGAGAGTACTCTGAAAGATGAATATTTAGTCCTCATTAGCATAACAGCCTCAGCAGGTACAGGTGACTCAGCAGGCGTTAAATGTGTTAAAAAGCACTTTTCTACGTCCAGTTACTCTTCTACCAGGATTTTATATTGTTAATTTTACATTTCCTCTCTGGTGTGTTTTTGCATTTGGAGCCGGAGAAGACTAGAGGTGATACACACATGTGTATGAATTATACTTGAACTCATATATCACAATTCATCTAATTCATGTAATCTAAAGTAAACGATACCTGGGAAATTGTCCAACTCCAGATGTCTTAGGGTCCCCTTCGTTTATTCACCCCCAACAATGTGACATCTTAACGCCCCTAAACAAAGTAACGCAGAAGCCTGTTTAATGAACGGTTTACGTATGAAACATGAAATAGTTCATTTACTTTCCTTCTATTATGATGGACGTCTTTCTCTGACATCTGGATACATTTATAATTAACTTCTTCTACAAGTCGCCGCTTTTTTCTGTCCTCAGCAAGAAAATAAACCATCTTTGCACATTTATTCAGTGAATCCTAGACACTTTAGATTTTAGTCAGTTTAGATTAACCATAAAACCATTAATCGTTTTTGTCTGACTTAAATATAAAAAAAAAAAACCGATTGGATGATGAAATTTTGTATTTGATGGAGAATTGTTCTTTTTAAAGAGACTAGCTCAACATTTTGGTGAAGAATGTTTTAAGTAAAAACTTATTTAACTACTCTGTAAGTTAAGTGCTAATATGCTTCAATGCCTCCTCCTCCTTTGACCCACGGTGTCCCCCAGGGCTCCATCCTCGGCCCCTTGTTCTTTAGCATATACAGGCTGCCACTGGGTCAGAATTTAAACCGGTCTGACGGAGCTTGGCTTTGATTATTTTAATACAAACTTCTTTTCTTTTCTATTTTTCAAACAACCGTTTCTGGTGCCTGAACCTTTCCAAGGTGAGGTCATGTACCTAAAGTGTTTTTATTTTGAAAGTCTGGACAACTTGAAGCCTGACGGAGGAGGACGGCGTGTGATGTCACACAGTTTGGGTTCATGCGAGGCTTAAAATCCACACAGAACCGGACAAAAGCTCAAGATTTGGCGAAAACCTACTTCAACTCAAGCAGGAACAAATCCTCACCTGATGGTCGCCTCAGGTGTTGGAGCGGCGACACTTGTGGGTGTCTACGCATAAATCAGTGCAGATAAATGCAGCGGCAAGAGAGAAAAGATTTAAATAAGCTAAGCTTCATCATGACAAATACTCAAACTGTGCAATAAAAACAAAAACTGTCAACGAAAATAACAGACTGAGGGAATGTTCCAGGAAATTAACATAATGTCGGTCATCTGTGTCACATATGAAGATAGAGGACACGGAGGGGAAGTCTGGAAATGTGGCTTCACTACTGCAAATATTTCATCTCCAGATAGAAATTATGTAAATTACCTTCAAGAATACGACTTTTAAAATAACGCTAATAATATGTAATTACTATGTAATAACTACAATAACGGATCCTTCAAAGCGAGGCATAAAAACATGTGCAAATGTCAACCGCTGGGAGAAACCGGCGTCAGAATGCATCCGTCTGTTTCAAAGAGACGTGGGAGGAGGGAGGAGGGAGGAGGGAGGAGGGAGGAGGGAGGAGAGAGGAGGGAGGAGGGAGGAGGGAGGAGGAGGGAGGAGGGAGGGAGGAGGGAGGAGGGAGGGAGGAGGGAGGAGGGAGGGTGGGGGGAGCATCTCTTTATTGAATTACTGGGCACATCTGCTGAGGAGGTTATTACAAGCTAATGATCATTATCCAGTTTCCCTCACAGCTCCGACACAGCTCCGTCCAGAGGTCGTATTAACGGGCGTCGCCGGTACATAGAGTTACGTGGAGACGTAGATCGTAGAGACGCGTGGAAATGATGAAGATAATTATTGTTGCATCACATCACAGGTGGTTGTCACCGACTAATTAAGAACCCCCCACCATTAAGGACCGGGATGGTCTCCCCGCCGTCCTCATTCTCACCTCGTCTCATTACACTGACATAATTATCTATTGACAGACTCTCTGTGTCCTCCACTGATACATTTCTACGTAAAGAGCTTGTGAGAGGAAAAAAAAGCAACATTTTTAGTCAACTAATGGAGCAGCAGCCGCAATGATTGTTTCCTTACTTAGTCGGAGGGTTTGTGGGAAACGAATGACTTCTAAGTGATAATGAATGGATTCCCGGCCACCTGAACGAGCAGAGTTGTAATGAGAAGTGACAAGAAGTCCCATCAAACCCAGTCTCCTGCATGTGAGGGGATCCTGGAGGGATCCTGGAGGGATCCTGGAGGGATTCTGGAGGGATCCTCCCACTCCACGAGGTCGTCTTTAAGAAGTACTGCATGTCATACTTCTGCGGATTAAAGTACTCCACAAAGAAAGTAGTTTGATTACCCGAACCTTTAACCCCGACAGAAGTAGCACATAAGACTAAATCAGCCTTTATACTCTGACAAAAAGTCTTCTTTACTGATAAAACATTTATTTTTACTAAGCCCTTAATCTCCTCACAGAGAAAAAGAACAAAAGAAAAAACTCTGGAAAATGTATTTGTTTGGGATATTTCATCGAATATGTTAAAAAACACAATAAGGATTTATTTCAGGTGTGTTCTGTTAGAAACAACATTAAATGTTTCATAATGAGACTAACGCTTTATTTGCGACGTGGCGTATGATTGAAAAGAGTCATTTTAGGTAAGATTATTGACAGGAAGTGAGGAAGGAGCAGAAATTAGGACCTACTTAGAGAAAACATGGAGTCAGAGACAGAGAAGGTGGGATTTAGGGATTTAATCCTAAACTCAATGTCTAAAGACAGGCAGGTGTGAAAACCAGGTGAGCAGTCCCACAAAGCAAACAATCCAAAATCCAAACTGGAATAGAAACGACAGTGAAGAAGACGAACACAGAGAGGGAGAAGGAGTGAAGAGTGAAACACACTCTTTGTGGAATAAAACACATCAAACTACAGGAAGGGAATATGAGGTTAAATAGATCAAAGAAACCAGGACAGGAAGTGAAATGCTGATAAAAAAACAACAGAGAGAAACTTTTTCATTAAGTCATTTCAAATAAAGGATAAAATCACCATAAAAAGAAGAACAAATAAAAAAAAAGGTGCAGATTGATGAGAAATCCTGCGTCGGGCGCGGAGCATCGGTGGCGCTCTGATCGCTGACATCGACGCGGCATCAGTGAGGAATAGATAAATGATATTTTCTACGCAGCCTGCTCTTCATCATTTAACGGTAAATGAGATTTTTCTTTCATCTGGAGTCTCACAAAAGGTGTTGATGGAGTGAGGAGAGGAATAGTGGATGAGATGAAGTGACGTGACGGAGTAAGTGTTGGAGAGGGTGGAGGGAAGTGATGCTCATCAATCATGTCAGCCATTATCCTTCCAGCTGATTGGATCGATTCTGACGGAGGATGAGGAGGATGAGGAGGATGAGGAGGATGAGGAGGATGAGGAGGATGAGGAGGATGAGGAGGATGAGGAGGATGAGGAGGATGAGGAGGATGAGGAGGATGAGGAGGAGAGACTCGGTGGTGGGGTCAGTTAGAATCCTTCAGAGGCAGCAGGTGGATTTAACAGGTTTAGGGGGGTGGAGCTACAGACCACTCTGTTTATCTACTTGATACACACATACATGTTTGAGACACCGCCCATACACACACACACACCCATACACACACCCATACATACACAGACACACACACATACACACACCCATACACACACCCATACACACACCCATACACACACCCATACACACAGATACACACACACACACACACCCATACACACACACACACACATACACACCCATACACACACCCATACACACACACACACCCATACACACACCCATACACACACACACACACACCCATACACACAGATACACACACACCCATACACACACCCATACACACAGATACACACACACACACCCATACACACACACACATACACACACACACACCCATACACACACCCATATACACAGATAAAAACACACCCATACACACCCCCATATACACACCCATACACACAGATAAAAACACACCCATACACACCCCCATATACACACCCATACACACAGATAAACACACACCCATACAACCACCCATACAGACACACACACACCCACACACACACCCATACACACCCATACACACAGATAAACACACACCCATACAACCACCCATACAGACACACACACACACCCACACACACACCCATACACACCCATACACACACACACATACACACATACACTGACAGACACTGACACACACACACAGACTGACACACACACACAGACACACACACACACACACTGACACACACACACACACTGACACACACTCACACACACACACTGACACACACGCACTATTACAAACACACACAAACACACACTATTACAAACACACACACTGACACACACACACACACACTCACACACACACACTGACGCACACGCACTGACACACACACACACACACACACACACACACTATTACAAACACACACACTATTACAAACACACACACACACACACACACACACATACACACACACGCACACACACACACAGACACACACACACACACACACACACACACACACTGTGGATGTTGCGTTCTTCATTGTTGAAGTATAACCTGATAAATATAATATTCAAAATCACGACATGTCGACATTATTGTTAAAAAGGTTTTTCTGAGCAGCGTTGGCGTGACAACACGGCGCCTCGGAAACACGGCGCCATGAGGAGAAGGCTCCTTTTCCGTCTGACGCTCTGTTGGGGGAGAGGAGGCGAGTCCCTGAGGGACCCCCGACCTCTGATCAGTGATTCCCTCTGAAACTGAATCTTCTTTTCCTGTTTGTTTCCTGAACCCGAGGTTCTATCCCCCAACACTACAGTTCAGTATTCAGAACCTCTCTTCCTCTGAAGAGGCACTTTTACCCAACGCCACCTTTTACGCCGTGTTATTCTTCAGTGTGCGGCGTGAAAAAACTCACAGATGATCCACATCAGCCGATGAGGCTCCCAATGGGCGTCGCCGATGGCCGACTCTGCCGGCTTGTTAAAGCGTAAAGAGAGAAAGTCTCAAATATAAAAGCGGAGGAGCTCTGAGTCTGTCATCAAGGTTCAACCTGCTCCACACCGTTTACTGGGTCTCTGTGTGATTTGGATGTGGCTGTTCCTACCAGTAGGAACGATCCTGATCCAGTAGGTGAGACCCGTGAGGGGCGGGCCTTGATTGACATGAGTGTGTGGTTCTGAAGGGAGAGGATGTGACGGACGTGACAGCTGTCAAAGCTCACGATGAAGGAGCCGGATCGTCGTAGCTTAGTGAGAAACTGTCAATCCCAATAAAGGTTGTTATTTAGAGACATGTAAACTCCAGGTCGCAGCAGGAGACACACACACTCACGGATTCCCCTTTAATATTTCATATTTAATATTTCATATGAACGCAGCACATGGAGTGAAAGCCTCTGAATTAAAGAACGTGGTATTTACAGCGTGCGTGGAAACGTTTAAGCCGATGATTCATTCTGAGGACACGCTGCAGGGAAGGAAAATTAAACCAGTAATTCACTAATTAATGACTCCAATCTTTAAAGACTGTTTAATTGACATTTCTAATGTGTATTATTAATGAGTATTCTAATACATCCAATTAAAGAAAACAAATTATTTTCAACTCAGTATCAATTATACAATTTATATAAAGTGATGTAAAATTGTTGCACACATCAGCTTCCGTACAAACGTGTTCACATCCCAAACCCTTTCAGCGAAAGAGACGAAGAAGACTTGATTCAGCGGAGGGTCATTAACTCTTCATCTTCAAACATCCTCCTCCGCTGTGTCAAACTGTCGGTTTCCACTTTAGAGACAAATGAGGATCTGAAGTCAGATGTTACTTCCTGTCTAACGGAGTCAGCAGAAAAAAGGACTTCTGTCAGAAGTTATGAGATGAAAGGATAAAAAGTCTTTCTGAGGACAAGCTGAGAGTCGCATGAATGTTAAACAGACACCGTTCTGCTAAAACAGACGCTATGAGTGACGTCTGTCCTCTTTTTATGACATCAGGTCTCGTTGCTTCGCTCAGAGAAAAACAACATCCTTCCTGTCTGCTGATACGGATGTAAGCCCTCCTGTGTGTGTGTGTGTGTGTGTGTGTGTGTGTTTGTGTGTTTTTGTGTGTGTGTGAGTGTGTGTAGGTGTTTGTGTGTTTGTGTAGGTAGGTGTTTGTGTGTGTGTGTGTGTGTGTGTGTGTGTGTGTGTGTGTGTGTGTGTGTGTGAGTGTGTGTAGGTGTTTGTGTGTGTGTGTGTGTGTGAGTGTGTGTAGGTGTTTGTGTGTGTGTGTCCGTGATGCCAGCAGGGACATCCCAATGCCCGACACGTCGTCTGGCGATCACCACGACCATTTACCCTCTGCTCTGTTGCTGTGGTGACGGACTCACAGACGAGGAGGGTGTGTGAGTGTGTGTGTAGGTGTGTGTGTGTGTGTGTGTGTGTGTGCGTGTGTGTGTGTGTGAAGGACTCACAGACGAGGAGGGTGTGTGAGGGTGTGTGTAGGTGTTTGTGTGTGTGTTTGTTTGTGTGTGTGTGTGTGTGTGTGTGTGTGTGTGTGTGTGTGTGTGTGTGTGTGTGTGTGTGTGTGTGTGTGTGTGACGGACTCACAGACGAGGAGGGTGTGTGAGTGTGTGTGTAGGTGTTTGTGTGTGTGTGTGTGTGTGTGTGTGTTTGTGTGTGTGTGTGTGTGTGTGAGTGTGTGTGTGTGTGACGGACTCACAGACGAGGAGGGTGTGTGAGTGTGTGTGTAGGTGTTTGTGTGTGTGTGTGTGTGTGTGTGTGTGTGTGTCTCTGTGTGTGTGTGTGTGTGTGTGTGTGTGTGTCTCTGTGTGTGTGTGTGTGTGTGTGTGTGTGTGACGGACTCACAGACGAGGAGGGTGTGTGAGTGTGTGTGTAGGTGTGTGTGTGTGTGTGTGTGTGACGGACTCACAGACGAGGAGGGTGTGTGAGGGGGACAGTCATCAGACGAGGGTCCTTGTTCCCTCACAAACGATTCCAAACAGGATCGGTCCGATCATGTCCTCCTCTCTTCTCTCTGCGTTTGTCAAACACCAATACAAAGACAACAGGTCCCACACTGTCGCCCCCGACAACAAGGGTATTTCCCCGAAAAGTCCCCGATCCCCTGCGTGGTGCATTCAATCCCCCCGATTAAACTCCTCCAATTAAAAGTTGTTTCCACAGTATTTAAAACAACGAGTGAGTATTATAGGATTTATCACAGATAAATATGATATCAAAATACATTCCTTCCACAACATCTGGATGAAAATCGGTTGTTTTTCTCAAAAATCTCCCCCTAGTGAGTGAAACGGGAACTACTTGAGTAAATGATAGTTCTTACAGTGAGTTATATACAAGACTGGTTCATCTATGGACTATATCAGAACTAGGTCTGTGAAATCATGCTCCGAAAGAAAAGGCTCCCCCCTAGTGTCAGAAATACAGAACCAACCATTTCAAAATCAATCCAGTTCTTCCTCTAGCTGAAGACTTTGTGGGTTTAAAGTGTTTTTTTGAGTTATGGTTCTAAAACAAAGAAACGGCGTCTGCTGCTGTAAGTTATCCCCAACTTTTGGGGATAACTTACATAACTTACATAACTTACATAACTTACATAACTTACATAACTTGATATTTATATGACTATAAATAAAACATTAAACATAAAGCTGATGTATAGACACACACACACACACACACACACACACACACACACACACACACACACACACACACACACACACACACACACACACACACACACCTGCATGAGGAAACCTGAGGAACAACCTGAACGTGTTTAAGGTCACTTTTGAACGATTCGATTCCGCCGCCTCTGAACTGAGCGGAGGAAGATGGTTCTGTTCTGGTTTCTAAGGAACCTGTCAGCGCCGACCACAGGATAGAATAGAAAAGAAGATAATAGAATATAATAGAAGAAGAGAAGATAGAACAGAACAGGATAGAATAGAACAGAACAGGATATAATAGAATAGAACCTGATAGAATAGAATAGACTAGAATTGAATAGAATAGGTCGTTACAGCAGCTTGTAATGTTTGTAAAGTGACGATAGAACACAATAAATACGTATAAACATGTGCATATCCATACATACATAAATAGACATACATTTAATAAATATAATAATATATGGCAAAAGAGACCAAAGTCCAGGAAAGAGGGACATGAATTAGAACTATGTCCAGAACTGGGCCGTGGGTTCTGAAGTCGCTGATGACCAGCTGCTGTAGTTATGGAAATATAGAACCATCATCTGCATAGAAGTGAAATCTAAATCTGTAACATTTAATTAGGAGTTGAATGGTTGATCTGTTTCAAGATAACAATCGTCATAATGACTCTTCAAAGTGAATTGTTACCAGGCGACATAATCACGGGTCTCCTTCAGGGGCAGACTTTCTCTCTTCTCCTCTGTGCATCAGAACTTTCTGGAAAATAACCGAGAGGCTAGAAAACAAAAGACAGTCAGAGAGAAATGCCTAATAGCATGGATGAAGCCTAATACACTTCTTAGTGCTTTATTAAAGGTTTCGAGCAGGGGCTGGAGAAAAGAGAGTGGTGCCCTTAATCCTGGAGCCTTAGAAGGCTTAAGGTGTGATGGAGAGGTACCGAAACGCTGGCAGTCTGGGACCTCGTGAGTCAGACGGCGAGGGAAAGATCAGATGCTGAACATAGGATGGACAGATCTGAGAGATATTTAAAGAGAGGTGAAGATCAGTGTTTAATAGGAATCTGAGCTTCCTTTTAAATCTGTGTATTGAGCAGAGCACTATTAGTGTGTGTGTGCGTGTGTGTGTGTGTGTGTGTGTGCATGTGTGTGTGTGTGTGTGTGTGTATGTGTGTGTGTGTATGTGTGTGCGTGTATGTGTGTTTGTGTGTGTGTGTGCGTGCGTGTGTGTGCGTGTATGTGTGTGTGTGTGCATGTGTGTGTTTGTGTGTGTGCGTGCGTGTGTGTGCGTGTATGTGTGTGTGTGTGCATGTGTGTGTGTATGTGTGTGTGTGTGTGCGTGTATGTGTGTGAGTGTGTGTGTGTGCATGTGTGTGTGCGTGTGTGTGTGTGTGTGTGTGTGTGTATGTGTGTGAGTGTGTGTGTGTGCATGTGTGTGTGCGTGTGTGTGTGTGTGTGTGTGTGTATGTGTGTGAGTGTGTGTACCAGTCCTCCCTTTTCTATGTCTTCCTCTGGAGTCCATGATGAAGCTCGTTGATTGGATCTCACCGGTACCGCAGCGCTGGCCTGATACCGGTTCTAGTGATATTTAAAGTCCATTAAAAGTGACTGTGTGTTTATTACAACCCTGTTAAAGTTTCAAGAGAGGGTCTCGACACATTTCACCAAACCACCGATTGTTTTATTTGGTTTCATTTTAAATGCTGTGAAACTCGTGACGTCACCAAAACTGGAATCGTCCAATCAGGTGATCCTCTGAGTTCTAATCTCTGCTCGCCGGTTAAATTAACCTTTTTTAGTTACATGTTGTAGAAAAGAAGAGTCCAAAAAACCTCCAACAAAGGTGAACCGGTGACGGTAAATGTCGCGTAGGAGGGGATGTGAGCATTAATGGTGGTCCGTCTCTTTGTGTCGGCCCCGTCATCAACTGGAAACTCCACCTGGGCTAATCCCGCCCAACGTCAGCTGACATAGGCTCCAGCCACCGCGACCCTGAACAGGAGGAGGGGTTACAGATAATGGATGATGAGGCTCGGTACTCTGATGGATGATGTGAGACACAGGTGAAACTGAGCAGGTGGAGGGTAAACGCAGTAGAAACAGGAGACAGGTGAAAAACACATGACAGAAAGAAACACGGATCATGTGACTAACTGAAAGACTAATCAGAGGCGGGAGGAACTACAATCAGTCCAGTTGTTTCTCGTGGGGATGAATTTGAAAATGATTCATGACGTCGTTTTTGAGCTTTTGTTCGGGAAACTTGTGTTTTCGTAGAAAAACTCCCCCTAGTGAGCAAAAATGTGAACTACTAGAGTGAAATAGGATTTTCATCTATGTAGAACTCCTCCGGTCCAATCATCAGCACCAAAATGGGTCTGAATTGACAATTGTGGAGATAAAGCTCCCCCTAGTGTTTGAAATGTATAACCAACCGTTCCCCAAATTCCCTCCAGCTCTTCCTCACACGGAGGTCTATGACGGGACACAATTTGAAAATGATAGACTAATTAGTTTTTGAATTATCGCGTCAACACAGAATTATTAAGATTCCATAACATCAAGTTTTGACGGACGTGAGGAGGTGAGGACGTCGGGACACAGTGAGGACATAGTCTGGTCTATAGTTAGACAGGAGATGGAGAAAGTCCGTCTGACGGAGAGAGTGATCAGAACCACACGGTCAGAGGTGGACATCAAAGTCCATTACAGTCAACTTCCTCCCTTTGCTCATTCCGCTGATGATGTCCGCCGCCGCAGAAGGACCGGAGACGAGGAAGGAGACGTTTTACTTACTTTGACACCGGCCCTCGGCTCCGCGGGGACGAGAACGTCAATTAAGTCCCTTCAGATTCAGTCCTTCTGTTGGAGAGGAGGTCCAGGAGCGTGAGGAGACGTGAAGGAGGGACGCCGTCAAACTGTGTCAGAGGAGACAGACGGGATCGGGGAAAAAAAGATCCATGTGCCTAAACCACCTCATTACTCTCACAACTACGTCTCACAACAGCTACCGTAAAAATATACTTCCTTTAACGTGTATATAGACACGCACAAATACTCATCCGTGTATAGTGGGAGTCAGGGTACTTTCATTTATCTGGTTTTAAATGTCCGTATTCAAATGTCTTAAGTATGTTGAATATGAAAACAGGTCCAGGTGATATCAGGGCCGCCCCTAGACAAATGAGCCCTGAGCGGAATTTGGTTATGGATGAATCTACACAAACAAACCTTAACAATATTTAATCTAATATATCGTAACCATTATCAACCAAACGTTTATGAAAGGGAAATAATAATCTGATTATTGTTTTTCACTGTGTGTCAACAATCTGAATCTTATGAATCTTATGAACGAAACTATCAACTGATATTAAAACTAAAAAATAATCCATTTATAAGCAAATATAAATTGATATTCGACCATAAACTCAAACTTGTCTGACCTCCAGCGGGTCAGTCCGCTGCTCCTCTTCATCAAGGGATGAAAAATATGTTTGCTGACAACAAAGACTGACAAGAAGTCTTTAAATCTCTGAAAATCAGCTTTGATTAAAGTCCAGTGTGAGAAGTTACAGAAAATGAATGAATGATTGACTGAAACAATCACGCGATCACGTCACAGAGCCATCGTTTATTCTCACATCTGCCCGCCGGCAGTTTCTCTCTGTCCAACTTCTCGTGAAGGTTGTTCTGAACTAAACCGGGTCAGTTTGGACCTGGACAGGCAGCTAAATCTCCCATGCCACAGACGGATAGCACCAGATAGAACCAACAGGTGGTTCTGGGTGAAGGTGTCCCTTATTGGATCACCTGGGAGACGGTGTCTGATGAAAGACCCGAAAACTCCAGATGACCCAGGATGCATCACTGATGATGTAATCCTGGTCATGGTGCATCTCTCACCATTGAGTAAAAACCAGTTTGGGCGAGATCTTCTCCTGCTTACAAAAGCCTAGGAGGAGCATTTTGGACCAGGTGGATTGGAGAACTTGGCCCAGTTTGGGATCACCAAAGGATTAAAACTTGAGTGAGTATAACAGATTTAGGTACTTATACAATAACCGTGTATCTACTCGTACTTCTTCCAGCTCTTTTCCTGTTTATTAAGGCGTCGCCCCATCAAATCCTACTGTTCCACATATTAATCTGGCATATTTGTTTTTCCCCTTCCTAACACAACCCTCCCATTTATCCGGGCTTGGGACCCGCATTAGAACCACTTGCCTAAGGTTCCACCCTGGATTTCTGCCACGCCCCCTTTTGACTGGGGCTCCATTCAGTGTGTAACCTTCTGAGCGATCCAGCACAATAATCATATATAACACGGACAAATAAACGTATATAAACGTTATAATTTACAATATGTCACTAATTCTGTTTGAATGAAAATACGTTTTGCTCAGCGCCCAACAAACTACTTCTCTCTGCGGTGGAACCTCAACGCGACAATATACCGGGGGGTAACCAACAGTTAGTCACATGTTTGTATGTGTGAAAGAGTCCAGATGTTAAGCAAAGCTCAGGACCCTCGGGACCCCCGCAGAAACACCGAGCGAGAGAGATCAATCCAGCCGGAGAGGCCGGCGGTCGATGGGGGGTGCGCTGCATTCTGCAACGATTTCCTGCCCCGTTTTAATGTATCTATAGGAGAGGTCGATGAGCATGCTGGGAAGGATTCTGTATTTCTGCCTGATGAACTACTTAATCATCTCCAGGATGGTCGCGGCCCAGTGCGAAAAATCTATATCCATTTTACCTTTTGTCTCTCATTGGCCGCCGCCGCCCGGGTCATCAAAAAACAGACAGATGAGTGAGAGAGAGGGAGCGGGCGAGAAAGTGCAGCTTGACAGAAAAAACAAGTGAGCGAGATAAAACAAGAGAATGACATGGTGGTTACACACAAGTTACAAAAAAAACTAAACGGGCCCTGGGTTGGGACTGGAAACCATCAGACTGGACTCTGGTACTTCATTAAAGTGTTGTGGTGAGACCCGGACCCTTCCTCATTTAGATTTCTGCTTCCTACTTGCTGTTTGTCGGCGAATCTCTGATGAGAAGCCGCTGAAAACCAGTTGTGATCTCCTTCAGTCAGGCGGAGTGTAATAATAATAACCCTCAGTGTTCACAGGATCCGGCACAAAGGTGAACCAAACAGGCAAAGCTGTTTTTACCTATTTGCCTCAATCCTGAGTGGCGGCCCATCAGGAAAAAAGCAGGAAGCGGTTATTTGTGTGTTTTAGCAGCATCTCTGCACAATTTGCAGTCAAAAACTGTGTTTATCAACTTTATCGGGATCAATGTCAAATGTTTATACCCCCATAGACCTTTGGGCGAGGAAGAACTGGGTTGATTTTGGGAAAGGTCAGTTATCCATTCCTGAGCTTGATCTCCATATGGACAATGTGGAATACCAGCAAAGACCGCCTGAAAAACAAAGTAAGTCATCATTGACTTCAGCAAACTGAGGCTGGACCACCCCCCGCTCCACATCAACGGGGTCTGTCTGGAATGGGTACCATCCTGTAGATTGCTGGGCCTCCTCAGAAAGCAGAGAAGGCTCAGACCACTTCACTTTCTGGGAGTACTCAGATGGAAGCATCCGGAACAGAAGCCGCTGTTTGGCCTTCCATCGCTCCTGCATGGAGAACGGAGAAAGTTTTCGGACCATCGTTTCTCAACCATTTGGTCTGACTTACTCCACATTTGGTGAATATGAATCAACTCCATTAGATTTACCTTCTTTAAATCATATTTTACTCACCAGGGGGCGTAAACAGTGTTTCTTGGACTGAACTTCACATTTTAGTTGAGAAGTTTAATCAGGGGGATTGCTTGTAGAATGCAGGAGATTTGGGGCTTTCTGGGGTTGTGCCAACCTTTAACACTGCCACGCCCTTGTATCTGCCACGCCCCTTTGCCGAAGCCCCAATTTGTGATTGCATCCCTGAGGATGGACATTTCTCCGACAGCTGATTGGCAGTTTGAGGGGGATTAAATTGGAGAAATTCCCCATTGCTAGCAAAATGCTGAAAATGTACTGCCACCCCCCCCCCCCCCCCCCCCCCCACGCGCTTGTTAACACGCTGTGTCACTTCCTCCCCACTGAGGTCAATAATGGCTGGACCCAGTTCTGGTTCACAACGAGACAATAACCCGTTGTCTTCCATTATAGCCACGAACCATTGAGAAATATGATACTTTTAAATTAAATGTATTATTATTATTATTATTACTTTTATACAACGTTTTCCTTCTAGCCGGAAGAAAACGTTTCTACCGGCCCAGAAAACAACAAAGTAATCGACTTCATGCTGTGTCGATGATATGACCTCCGTCAATCACAATACTTCATGTTTTGGAAAATATTCAGATTTCAGACTTGATATTTTAAGACAAACGCACAAACAAAAAAAAAATATGTCAGAAAAAAAATGAGTTGGATTGAAGAGTGGGACATTTTAAATACTTCTAAATATATTGATCCTCTGGATAAAAGTGATTGAATTAATGATGGGATCCGCAGTTTTACTTTATTATATATATATATAAACATATATAGGACGGAGCTGGAAGCCTGAATCCGAAGGAGAAAGTTTTTTCTTGGCTCCCGGTTTCCCTCGACCACCTTCTGGCAGATTTCTCCCTCGACTGAAACAAACTCAATAAAGTTTCCCACGGGATGGAATGCGGCGCTTCTCTGCCGTAACTCCGCTTTGTCTCTCTCTCTCTCTTTTATTCCCTCCTTCACTTCCTCTTTAGAATTAACTTCCCCGAGAAAGTTCAATTTCTATCGTCGTTTTTTCTGCAAGATTGCTGAAAACCTCCGAGACGTATTTCTTAAATATTTACCCGGAGGTAGTTTTGAGCGTGACATTAAGTCACGACGTCACGACGAAGGAGCGTTTTCTCAACGCTCGGCCCGCTTTTGGACTTTTTTTGATTTACATGGGACGTTACCGCGGCGATGTTTTCCTTCTGGGTCTCGGTGGCTCCTTCTATATTTCTTCTATATTCCTGAATGGCCTCCTCTGTCACTTTTCCAGCCGCCCGTGTCTCTCTCTGGGCTTCCTGCGCCGAATGTGGATTTATCCTTCTCAGCAGAGTTGGTGTGTTCGGGGACGGTTGAGTGTACATACCGGTGGAGAGAACCGCTGAGTTATTTTGCCTGGTTGCACTCCTCACACTCTTCCTCGTAAAGTTCTGATCTTTTTCGTGCCTCCCTCACGTTCAAACACCGTCTGCATTGATTTTATCTCGGGGGAAATGAGGGAGTTTTGACTGTGTGGTAGTCACTCCACTCGTTTTACAAAGTAGAGTGTTTTCTGTGCGTATTGTTACTAGACAGTATATATATTTACCTCCATCAATGAGGTCATGTTTTCACTGTTTGTTCGTTTTTGAGCAGGATTAACGTAAAACAACGGGGAGGATTTACATGAGTTTCTACTCAGAGGTGGGTTTTCGGAGAATCTTAGAGGTGCCTACATTCTGGTGACGTTTAGTGTTTTGGATCATTTACATCTCCTGACCCTGAAACCTCAGCACCGCGGGCGCTTCACAGGCTCCGCCCACTGCTCCCTCCGGGTCCCTGGGTTAGATGCAGACATCCATTTATTTATGTACGTAGTGTGTAACGTGATTTATAAAGTAAAAGTTGTTACTATAAAATAAAATTACATAAAGAGGTGTTCGGAGTAGTGATGTCACAATTTGGCCATTGTTGCCTCTGATCCTTTGATCCCTTTGATGTTTCTTTGGGGTTGGACCTGGGGGCTCAGTGGGCTGAACAGAGACGCCAAAGTGGAAGGCGTAGGAGACCAGCCGCTACACAGTATTTGAGACATACACAGATAGTGTTTTGGAGATGTTGGTAGATTTAGAGAACGGTAGTTCATTAATATCTAACTGATATTAATGGAGAAATCTGAGTTTTTTTTCCGAAACCTTGGGTAAGGTTGTGTCTTGGCGTTCTCTGAGTGTTTTTTATAGTTACATATGTATGTATATATGTAAATATATTCATATATATATGTATTTTTTATAATTTTGAATTCATACACAAAGTGCAGGTTTCTT
>JBBDHG010000372.1:100000-110000 GCA_037951165.1 Lophius americanus
GATGATGATGACGATGACGAGGGTGATGACGAGGCTGATGATGATGTAGGTGAGGATGATGATGACGAGGGTCATGATGATGTAGGTGAGGATGATGATGACGAGGGTGATGATGATGATGACGAGGCTGATGATGATGATGTAGGTGAGGATGATGATGACGAGGGTCATGATGATGTAGGTGAGGATGATGATGACGAGGGTAATGATGATGATGACGAGGCTGACGATGATGATGTAGGTGAGGACGATGATTAGGATTATAATGATGATGATGAATATGATGATGATGAGGGTGGTGATGATTAGGGTGATGATGATGAGGATGAGAAAGCAGATGGGTTAGGGTTACGGTTAGGGTGTGTGTATGTGTGTATGTATGTGTGCGTGTATGTGTGTATGTATGTGTGTGTGTATGTCTGTGTATGTGTGTGTGTGTATGTCTGTGTATGTGTGTGTGTGTATGCGTGTGTGTGTATATGTGTGTGTGTATGCGTGTGTGTGTATATGTGTGTGTTTATGCGTGTGTGTGTGTATGTGTGTGTGTTTATGCGTATGTGTGTGTATGTGTGTGTGTTTATATTTATATAGATATACAATTATATACAATCATATACAATCATCATCACTTTTGGCACGGACGAAGATCTTTTGTTTTAGCACAATAACTCAGAACCCACTGCATGGATCGTTCTCAAACGTAGTACCAACATAAACCTCAGTGCCAGGAAGAACTGGAGTGACTTTGGGAAAGGTTGGTTATATATTTCTGACAGTAGGGGGACTTTACCCCCAAAAGATTTAGATGATCTATCTCATAAATATGACTCTAATATTTTAGCCTAATAGTTTCTGACTTTGGGAAACTTTTTTAAATAAGAAGACTGTAAAAATGAAAATTCAAACAGGGGGGTTTGCTTGTACAATGCAGGGGATTGGGGACATTCGGGGGATATGCCCTTGCTCTCGGTACGGCGGCGTAGCTCCTGTTTCTGACTCCTAGAGTCTGAGGACTTTTGCAGTGATTCACAGACGCGTGTCTCAGAGGAAGGTTTTTAAGAAGTGCTGTTTGAGGTTGTTTGTCTTTTTTACCCTTCAGCTCTCTGTGAAAACCTTCTGCCTGAATTCCCTCTCCGTCTGTTTGTGCCGCCGATTACACGCCGGCTCTTTACCAATGCAGCGGCGCTTCCGATGTTTTTTCCGTGTGACTGCGTCGGTGGCAGATGCTGACTTTTGAACGTTTGCCACACAGGCGGGAAAGATTGTTTCCACTTGTGTGTGAAATCCACTTCATGCTTTCGTCTATGTTTCGTTTTCATTTAGGGAGTTTGAAGAGAGAACTCCCTTCTGCTGCAAACATCCCACACACTCTTCTCTTCACTCTTCTTCTTCACTCTTCCTCTCATGAATTTACTCCAATCTTTGTGGAAGGAGGTCAAGCTTTCATCTTTTTGGACCACAGAAATGAAGAATCCCCTCCGAACGGCCCATAAGTCACGGAGAACATCCCATCATGACGTCATGAAGCAACCAGAACTTAATGTCCGGTCCAGCTCTGGCCTTCTGGGATGTCAGTGGTTCTGTGTTTGCCTCCACCGTCAGATATCCAGTAATGGTAACAAATAAATAAATCCGGTAAATGGGGGTGAATTAATGTAGTTTGATCTAAAAACTTTTCCACAGCAGTAAACCCTTATTATTTTTTTTTATAAATATTGAAAATATCTATTTTGATTCAAATGAAATGCATAGAATATAAATGTTCTTCATTTAAAACAATGTTATCTACAGCCTGCAGTTCAATGAGTAACTCTCTGAAGATCCTTCCATCCATCCATCCTTTTTTCCATCCCTCCACTTTTGATCAGTGATTAACTTTCAGAGTCACTTCCTGTATGTTGATCAGTGATTAACTTCTAGAGTCACTTCCTGTATGTTGATCAGTGATTAACTTCTAGAGTCACTTCCTTTATTTTGATCAGTGGTTAACTTCCAGAGTCACTTCCTGTACTTTGATCAGTGTTTAACTTCTAGAGTCACTTCCTGTATTTTGATCGGTGTTTAACTTCTAGAGTCACTTCCTGTACTTTGATCAGTGATTAACTTCTAGAGTCACTTCCTGTACTTTGATCAGTGATTAACTTCTAGAGTCACTTCCTGTATGTTGATCAGTGATTAACTTCTAGAGTCACTTCCTGTATGTTGATCAGTGATTAACTTCTAGAGTCACTTCCTGTATGTTGATCAGTGATTAACTTCTAGAGTCACTTCCTGTATGTTGATCAGTGATTAACTTCTAGAGTCACTTCCTTTATTTTGATCAGTGGTTAACTTCCAGAGTCACTTCCTGTACTTTGATCAGTGTTTAACTTCTAGAGTCACTTCCTGTATTTTGATCGGTGTTTAACTTCTAGAGTCACTTCCTGTACTTTGATCAGTGATTAACTTCTAGAGTCACTTCCTGTACTTTGATCAGTGATTAACTTCTAGAGTCACTTCCTGTATTTTGATCGGTGTTTAACTTCTAGAGTCACTTCCTGTATTTTGATCGGTGTTTAACTTCTAGAGTCACTTCCTGTATTTTCATCAGTGATGAAGGTGGGGATATACAGACACAGCCAGAACAGATTGATTGGTTACCATTATGGGATGGTGAACAGATTGATTGGTTAGCATTATGGGATGGTGATGGGAGATCAGTAGGAACACCCAGTTCCTCTTTGAAGGGAAGTCCTCTAGAAGGAGTCAGAGAGTTTGTGCAGACTCTCTGACTATTGTGGAATAATATTCAACAGGCGTTTGGTCTGTGATATATTCTGTCTTGTCCTTGAGAGGATTTAAAGTGAGCCGCTGGCAGGAAACATCCCGCTGACACCGCATGAGTTTCAATAAGGAGGATTTTAAGAGGACAACAGAAGGGAAGTATCATGTCAAGTCAAGACATGGATCCAAAATGGAACCTTCTGGCGTCCATTAGGGGTTCTACTATAGGAGGTAAGAACGCAGAAGTCATTACACACCCAGTGTGTAGCTGTATTTGTAGGTTTTCACACGTGGGATGATATAATGATGCTGCATAATTAGAAAAGTCTCAGATGGTGTCTTTTATTGGAACTGTGAAGGTCCCAGATCTTCAGATCTACTACGAGGAATTTTCTTCAATTTTCTTCAGCTCTGATCGTGAGCTTCTGACTGAAGGCTGCCAGAGCTTCACAAACGTTACAGCAGGGAGCAGCTAATAAGTATTCAATCTGTGGTAAGGTTCCAAATAAAAGCTCCCTTAGTCTTCCTCTTCCCTCCTGTCTGCAACTCTTCCTCATTTAAAAATAAAGAGGAGAGGTGAGGAGGAAGAGGATGTAAAAGGTACCTGCGGGGAGTTTTCCTGCTTTGCTTTGGTAATGTTCCAGCGCCTGCTGTCAGGAAGTAAGTTTAAACTTTAGCAGGATTTATTCTTTTATTAGAGAGCTGTTGATATTAAATTAAAGATATGGGGGGATAAAATAACTGCTGATTAAAATTCTGGAATGGAACAGACCGTATTATGTTTTAATGCCTGGATTAATTTAGATTATACTTATTCAATTAATGGTCTGCTGGGAACCGGAACTGCCAATCTCTTCATGGGTATTTACTCTCTACTAAGTAGGCCCCCATAATTCTGTTTGGACAGTCCTAGAGTTTTTATGTTGTTGTTTTAAAGGTACATTCCGCTTTCGGGAGCTTTAGCGCGACGGAAAACAAACTATGTGTACCGTCATAGTGAAAACTGGACCGTAGTCACGTAGAGACGGATCCCCCGAGTCCTGGCATAAAAACTTTAAAGAACCGCCTGAACTCACGGTGAAACCCAAAAGGAAGAATTTTCCTTTTGGGATTGTTTTGTACCTTACCTTTTTCTATAAGTGTAAAAGGTGCGCCATGATAGTGAATATTGAGGTTTCACCAGGAAACAGGAAGTGGCTTCAATTCTGCTGTTGAATCTCTGATAAACTTCAGATGCTGTGAAGAGACATTTCCAGTCATATCAAATCTGCCTGGCAACAGGAACAGGAAGGAACCTTTCTATGTGTCATCATAATGAATAAATGGCATTTATTTGTCTTATTATCAGGTGTTGTTACTTTTCTGGGTCTGACCCGTCCCTGGGGGTCTTTGGGCGGATCTTGTTATCTTTTTATATCTTTAAGAGCTTTGTAAGTAAGTAAAATAACCTTAAAATCAATTCTGACAGAAACAGGAGTACTGTCTTTCTTTCTACCTTGTCTTTGTTCAAAGTCTGGCGGCTGCGTTTTCAACGAGCGTCACCAACTTCCCAGCATCCTGCTTGGTTGAGAAAGGCGTCACTTTGGCAACATCTCTTAAACGCAAGAATGCTGACTCCTCATAGCTGGAGTCAGACGCCGAGGCTGTTAACCTGGGATTCCATTGGGTCAGCTCCAAAGTCCGTTACAAAATGCCTTTCTCTTGCATTGTGGTCCTCAGAGCAGTATTTCTCCTTTATCTTCATTAACTTTTAAAAGATTATCTTTCATCCTTTGTTTTATGGAGGCCACTCCCGCAGTCAGAGAGGAAAGACCATTTGGCTGAACGGAACCATATAATTGGTTGTCATCTGCGTAGCTGTGGAAATCCGTGTGACACTTGTTGATGGTGTGACCTGATTGGAGCATCTAGAGGAAGAACAGCAGTGGACCGAGACAACTTCTTTGTGTAAAACCATAGGGCAGTTTGTGTTTCACAGAATCATCATCACCAACACCGGCGTAGAATCTTCTTTCAGTTATGTTCAACCAAAACCGGTCTAGAGCACCGCCAGAGGGTCCCACCCGGGTTTCAAGACGAACTGTGATCTAAAAAGTTTGGGGACTGGAACCGGACCTGGCAGCAGGCCGTCCACCCTGAGCCTTGGTTCTGCTTGAGGTTTCTGCCTGTTAAAAGGCAGTTTTTTCTCACCACTGTCGCCAAGTGCTCCTCAAAAAGGAATCTTACGGTCTTCTGTAAGATGCTTAAATAAGGAGTTTGGTCTAGATCTGCTTTTTCTGGAAAATACTTGAGCGAGAACATTGCTCATGAAGGCTGGGTTGGATCTGGTTCTGTTATGAAGACGTGTGTGTCTCAACAGTCCGGGGGCGAGAACCAGAAACTATGTAAAACTCAGCATGACTTCGATGACCTTTGCTGCACTGCGTGATAGTGAAGGCACCTTTAACGACCTGTTGAGGGTGGGACTAGTGCACCTTCATTCTGACCCACCATTCTCTATAAACGTATGGAAAGTTGGTTCTGGTGGTTCTGTGTGGCTCCGCCTCTGAGGTAAGCGCAGACAGGAACCCAGCATCTGAGGAGGAAAGGCACGACGGATGTTCGGATGTTTTGACTTTAGTAGCAGTGGAAGTTAACTAAAAGGAAAAGAGCTGATGAGACTTATATGAACTGATGAGCCATAACATTGTAACCACCGACAGGTGGTTACAATGTTATGGCTCATCAGTTCATATTAGTCCCAGACTCATAAAAGTTGTTTGAAACTCAATTGTCTCAGAGAAGTTTGTGAATACCCTCGTTTCCCTCGTTTAGACTTAGGACTTAATCTAAGAGCTGCATTCCACCAATCTTCCTCTCGTGGGTCACCACTGAAGATCTGACCCTCCCTCCAAAACAGTTTAACCTAAATCTCCTTTGGCTTTCCGTTCCGCTGGAAGGTAAATGCGCCCCCCTCCACAGCGCCGCTGATTTAAAGCGCTACAAAGAGCCAAGCTCAGGACGGATTGATGAAATATTGATGAAAAGCTAAGTGTGTGATTTGTAGCGGGGCTTCTGGCGAGGCATCTGTTTAACTGCTGCAGTGAGGGAGAGGAGGGCAGCCAGACACAGAGGAAGGAGCGATACACAAACGCATGTCAGACAGTGATAACGCGCCACCGGGACGATGACGAGAGGTGATCTCATCGGCGTCTGATGACGTCATTGTGCGGTACGCCAATCCTGCATCTCAGCCGAAGTGTGTTTCAGTCTATATATTTTATTAATCTCTTTTTAGTCGTTCCTATTTTCACCCTCCATCGTGGCCGTCCCTGATTTATTCCATTTCAAGTCTTTGAGAAGTTCAAAGCAGCTTGTGTATTTCAGAAGTTGTCCTGGAACCTAAACTCATTCGCACTTATTTTATGGGGGTGATAAATTTCCCCCTCACTCTTTATTACTTCCTGAGGCTTTCAGTTTCAGAATTATTTTAAGATATATTAGAGCATCATCATCTTCCTCGGTGGTTGTTGGATGTAGAAATTTTATTGTTGCGCCTCCTGCATTTCGTTCTCCCAGCGTCTCTCCTGGACTAAAGGCAACACATCCGTGGACAACTGACCTTTGACCTTCATCATTTGCTCTGTCGGATGCGTGTGTGCGTCTTCAGGTTGGATGGACTGGTGGTGGAAAGAAGAATAACTCCAGAATAGTTGGTATGAGTCATCAACTCAAAGTGTCTGAGAACCAGCGCGTCTCTCAGTCCAACCATCTCGGCCCGGTTCAGACTTAGACATGGACCGGTCCCAACATCAAGAGACACAGAAGCAGAGTCACACACTGTAAAAGTCGTTTATGACATCATCACTCATCTCATCCCAACCCAAGAGCGTGAAATGACTGAGCTGTGGGAAAGAGCGAAGGGTCTCCAGTACAGGAGGGGCCGCCGCTTCCTGCCAGACGCTTCTGTCACACATCTTTAAAAAAACAAATTACCCAGCAGTCTCGGCACATAAAGTGCGTCTCTCCTTCAGTTTGTTGCTCTTCTCTTCCTTCAAATAGTTCCTGTATTTCCTCCACCCTTCTACCCCTTCGCCAACTTTCTTTTATCCGAGGCAAATGCTAATGCAGCCAGACGGCTCTTTGAAATTGAAATGATGTGAAAATAGAATTGCAGTGGCAAATGAGATGTGTTTGCTGGTCCCGTCGGGGCCAAAGGAGGCCTTTGAACGCGCCCTCCCCCCAGCGAGGGGGCCGCGTTCTGGGCCGCGGCCTCTTTCGCTCTCCCCTCCCTCCTCACGTGAGCCGCGGCGCTCCCACAGGAGCGGAGATCACGCTCGGAGGGATCGGGGTGGAAACATCCCAACTTTCCTTTAACAAACTCAAAAACCTGCAGACTGGAAGAGTCAAATCTTAAACAGAACGTTTGAAGAAGGTACAGATGCACGGAGTTATGAAACACGAGCTTCAAACAAAAACACAGTCTGTAAAAGTCGAGTTTAGTCCTTAAGTCCTAGGTGGACGTAATAAACTGCTGCAACACAGAACAAACTGTATAAATGCTGAATTCTAGGGCGATGACATCAGATTTACAGTGGAGGCTATTATCGTGAACTGGACTGGACTGAGAGGGCGGTCCGTTCAAGGACAACAAGAACCAGAGAATAAAGACAAACAGACATTTATAAAAAACAAACAAACAACGGACAATCCGGCGTAAGCCTGAGCGACTGTTAGTTTTCTGTCAACAGTCAATAACGCTTTTGAAGCAGACGAGTCAATCTTAAAGCCCGCTGGTATACGACACAAACACCACCGATACTACAAGTCCCAGAATGCATTGCGAGACTGAAAACTGCCAGCCCTCCTCTGTTGTCAGAAAGCGGCGTTTATCCAGTCAGTCTCATAAACTTTAGGCTCATCCTTAGAGGAGATGCTACAGGAAGAGATGTGGAGGAGAAGAAGCTAAATAATAAAGGTATAAGTTTAAAGAATGTACGTATTAGTAAATAGAACTTTGGTGTCAATGACCTGGCGTGGTCACGTTTCCTCTAGTCGCACTTCTGCTGCGGTGAAAACAAGAAAATGCATGAAGCTGCTGACATTTAGTGTGAAATGCTCCTTTAGGTTGTTCGTGAGTGTTTTCTGAGGAGCAGCTGCGCCTGGTTGCAGGAGCAGCTACGAGGAGAAACAGTCTACTTTCACTCAGTTATGATGGCAGAAGAAAGAAAGGTCATTGAAAGGTCATTTAAAGGTTATTTAAAGTACCTATTGTCGATAGTCGTAATTAAAAACCATGATTTTAGAAGCCGGCTGATGGCTATGAATAAAAACATTTAATGGGAAATGATTTCATAAAACTTTGTTGATAGAGAGGGAGACGTAAAAATAAATGATGCTGATCCATTTGGAATTTTATCTGTAATTGGACTATTTTCTATTCCCTTGGTTTGCTCAGAGTTTTAAAAGAATGACAGACTATAATAAGGATAAATTGTCATAATACCTCCGATTAAACATGGCCGGTTGGAGTTCTGTTGGACCTTAATTTCATTTTGAAAAGTGCTTTTTAGTCATTTATCAAAGCCCAGGGAGAAGGGAAGACAAAGTTTTATATTTATTCCAACTTGTTATGAACATTGACGTCACTGATCTGCTGCATTTGGGTCAACTTTATCTCAGGAGGTCCGCTGGGCCTCCTCCAATCCTGAGGTAGGCGGTTCCATCGCCTGTTCTCCATCTTCTAGAACTCTTGAGCAATATTACAAAGTTGGATCCTCAAGCGTTTTGCCCACTTCTCCTCTTGAAGTAAATCTCTGCATTTGGCGCCATCACTGAGCAGTGGGCGGGGCTTGTGAAGAGATGAGGTTTTCAGGTTCTTCCTGATGGACACACGGTGAGGGGCCTCGAACGCTGGTCTCCCGGTTTAGGGCTCAACCGCTCTAGCCTCTGAGCTAAAGCCGCCCCAATGTGAAAGGTCCTGATGCTGGTGAGGAAGAAGACAATCGTAACGCCGCCAAAGAGAGACACTGAGGGAGGGAGGAGGCAGCGGAGCGCGAAGAGAGACATGAAGAAGAGGAGACGCGGGTCGACAGAGACACGGGGCTAGTGCTGAAATGTCAATGTTTTAGTTGACAGCAGTCCCAGACTTAACCCCCCCCTGAATCTGCTGTCTGACACTAAAACCACCGCAGCGGCGCCGCGGCGTGGGCGGAGCTCCCCCCTCTGATGTACAAAAAGAATACGTGAGGACGCTCAGAGTCTTGGCTCTGATTAAAGAATGATGGAGATAGAAGAGCCGATAAGTTATGCATCTCAGCAGAGAGACGGCACTCACCCGCCGAAAGGCGAGGATCAGAAATAAGTGATGAGCATTATGGGTAATGTACTGTAATTGCACGTGTGTGTGTGTGTGTGTGTGAGTGTTAGCACCTCGCCGGGCTGTTTGATTGAAGACTGATTAGATGTTTATTCCCACAGCGTGTTATTTGTGTCTTCTCTCCACTCGGCGCCCGACTCCTCTCTCATCTCTATTTTATCCTCTGCTCAACCCATTTCTCTGATTTCCCTCCCTCCTTCCTTCTGGACACACACTTCCTGCCTTTCCTTCAGCACGTTTGACTCAGATGGCCGTATGATGGCCGTATCTTTAAACGTCAATATCCGTTTGAGATCGTTTCAATTAGCGTAGAAATTTCTTTCATTCTCTTTGAAAAAGAAGAGAGAAAAAAAAAAAGGATTTTTAAAAAAAAAATACTCTAATTACATTGTTTTTGTTCTTCAGTAGGAGAGGTTCTGATTGGCGGTCCAATCTATAATATCTATAATATTTATACAGTGATGTACTCTATAGAGTTATCAGTTCCTTCCTTTGTGTTTGACTGAATAGAAAACACAAAAATAGAAAATCGTTGTAGTAACTGAATAACCGGCGTTAAAAAGTTAATGACCACCAGTTCTTCCAGGCTCCTAAAATCCCCGAGAATGTCCAGAACATTCTAATCCAAGCCTGTGCAGGGTGTCTGGACTCAAGGTGTCACAGCAGTTCTGATCATTAGACGGCCTGTCTCCTTATATCTCACAACGGGCCGTGGACCATGTGAGCCATCTCTTAGAAGTCTTCCTTTGTCTTCTTCTACATCGCCATCATCACCGTCGTTGTCAGGGCTCTTTGGATCGCTGCTGCCGCCTCCAGACATCAGAACTTCTTACTCATGTCTTGACTGACTGGACTAGCTCATAGATGTTCGGTAGAGAA
>JBBDHG010000372.1:115000-117500 GCA_037951165.1 Lophius americanus
TTTTCACATCAGTACTTCCCCATGAAGGGAGACCCTTCACCTCAGCAGGACCTCATGCTGGTCTTTCCTCCTGTTGTAACTTCTGCTAGATTAAAAGGTCCGTTTCACTAAGTCTTCCATCACTTCCTTCTTTCAGGACTCAGAATCCTGGTTGCTGGACAGAATCTCGTCTTAAAGCCGTGAAGCGGCCCCCCTGACACGGCCAGGACATCTCCATACGTGAACGGCTGTGAGAAATTAAAAACCAGAGACTGTCGTACTCGCCGCGGGCTTATCTGCCGCTTCGCATGACCTCTGACATTGACAGCGTGTTTGTTTGGTCGGCGCGTCCTAGAAGGACGGAGAACAGCTGAGGAGTTTAATAACGGAATCATTACTGCGAGGGAGGAGGAGGAGGAGGAGGAGGAGGAGGAGGAGACGGTTGGAGAGAGGTAGCGTGGGTCTGAGACGAGGTGAGGTCAGCTTTAGTGAGGGTTCAGATCTGAATACGATGTGTCACAGCTGGTTAACGGTTCATCATCCATCCATCATCCATCCATCCATCATCCATCCATCATCCATCCATCATCCATCCATCCATCCATCCATCATACATCCATTTTCTTCCTCTTATCCGGGGCCGGTTTTGGTGGCAGAGGCTCACAAGGGATCCAGATACATTCTCTTTAGCAACACTCTCCAGCTCATCCTGGGGATCCCGAACGTTCCCAGGCCAGATTGACAGGTTCTGGTTCTACCTCCTACCTCTTCCCAGTTGGACATGCCTGGAAAACCTCCAGAGGGAGGTCCACTAGTTAGATAGCCAAACCCCCTCAACTGGCTCCTATCGACATGAAGGAGCAGCGGCTCTGATCCGATCACCTCCAGGATGTCTGAGGTCCGTCCTCCGTCTCTGCGGCTAAGCCCCGCCCCCCTACGAAGGAAGCTCATTTCAGCGTCTTCTGTCCTTGATGTCATTCCTTCTGTCTCTACCCAGAGCTCGGGACCAGAGGTGAAGGTTGGACCGGTCCATCTCAATGATGGACCGGTACTTTGAGAGCTTTGCCTTACGACTCTGTTCACAGTGTTTCTTTAGTTCAACACGGCCTCAGAGCACCGATCCCTTTCATTAAAAATGTAACTTTTATATTTGTGCCACTGAGTTCATTTAAAATCATTTAGACGACAATAAATCCAAACCTTTACTTCGTATATTATAAATTATATTATAACATATAAACTCTGGCTGCAGATTGAGAGATATATTAGATTATCTTTGAGTTGTGTGTTTCCACTACTTCTTCTTAAGTTCTCTCAAACGTATCTTTTAGGCCCCTCCCCTTTCACTACAAACGAAGTACAGATGCCGACCGCCGAGGTCGCCTGTGTCTCACCCTCGGTCTTTGGGCGGTTCTGAATATGTAATCCTGTTAAACTGGTAGTAATCCTGACTTCACCAAACTCTTCTATCGTACGCAGATCTACACGTACTTCAAAATAACGTAGATTCTGCAGCTAGAGCATCAACATCTCCTGTCAGTCCTCACTTATGTCCCACCAGAAATGTTGATTCCCTTCTTCTGGACATGACTCTTGTGTTTGGAGATGTTTCCAGCCTCCATTCAGCCTCGGGTCCAAACCGACCCGCCTGCAGCGACTGACTTCACACTAAACCCGGGAACGTTACCATCAGATTGCATGTTTCTCTCTGAGGAGATGTCCAGAGCTGCAGCCGTGAGTCCGTCTGACACTCTAAGTATTCCGAGAGGCGCCTGGCTGCAGAGTGGACCGACCCTGGAAGAATACGGGACAAGAACAGGACCAGAAACATCAGCCGGGCCTGAGCATTCCCTCCGAACTTCATTTATTCCCGACTCTTACATTCCTCATTAATTGCGTCACGTGGAATCTTCATCGCAGATCCTCAGAAAACTGATTCTCGGATCATTTTCTGATTTTATACCCACATAGACCTTCGTGCGAGGAAGGACTGGTTTGTTTTTTGAAGAAATTTCACGCTGTATTCATGAAAACTACCGTTTTCATTACATAACTCCAAAACCTTCTGATGGATCATTCATACCTACATAGACCTCAGGGCGAGGAAGAACTGGATTGATTGGTTGTATAGTTCTGACACTAGGGGGAGCTATGGGCCACCACTCCTCAACCGTCGATCCGATTTAGTCCAGATCCGTTATATGAGTCACCTGGAGGAGTTATAAGCACACGTTGTTTATAAGGTGTGTTTATATCTGCTCTGCTGCCCTACGACTGTGGAAGGCCCTCCCCGACCATCTGAGGGCTCCACAGACCACTGAGACTTTTTAGAAAAGGACTTAAAACTTTCCTTTGTAGCAGAACCTTTAACTTTAACTAAAATTACTGCGAGAGAGAGTTCTGTTTCACAGCCAGAACTTTCATGGGTTCTTCAGTACCATGAGCCCCTCAGAGAAACCTGTGAGGTAGTTTTTGTGAAATGAATCTAACAAACAAACAAACAAAAGTAACAAACCAGAGA
>JBBDHG010000372.1:122500-187500 GCA_037951165.1 Lophius americanus
GGGGATGTCACGGGACGTCATTCCGCCGCAGACTCTTCCTGTTATCGCAATAACCCAAATACTAATTCATGGGTCGTTCTCTGCGTAGATCTCAGTGCGAGGAAGAACAGGATTGGGTTTGGTGGAGCTTTATCTCCAAAAGCTTTTTTGGCCATGATTTCTTGGGTTGAGAAGCAGCGACTGGTTGAGATTTATCTTTTAATTGTCGTAAAAGTTCAGATTTTAATCATTGTATTTAAAAGAAAAACTTTTTCAGACATAACTTCCGGACCTTCGGTCTGGTTTCTGATGGTCGGTGGGTCCTCCAGAATAATTCACTCCACTTCTCTCTCTTGGTTAGGGTCATCTCCGTCATAGTTGTTTAAAACATATTTCCATAATTCCCAGGTAATCTCCCTTCATGACCAGAACCGGAGTGGACCCTGTTCCACCCGTCTGTCTGTCATGTTGGATTTCTGGAACAGAATTGTTTTATAGGGATTATTATCAAGTCTTTATGTTTCTTTTTTTATGGTTGCAAATTGAATTCCTCTTTGTTGGAAGGGTTTTGTATCGCCGGGGCTTCTGGGTAATAATTCTAAAACCTTTGAACTCTAACTATTTGCTTTAATTTTTGTTTATTGCACGTGTTCTTCGCACCAGTACCTAAAAACACTTACAATCAGCAGGAAGGACTTAAATATACATGTTTTATACATAATGCGTCTCAATAATGACGTTTAATCACTTAACTGTTGGACGTCCTTTACTTTTTTCAGTAAAACCCATTCAATAAATATGGACAACTTTAATTGGACTAACTTAACGTTGTTATGACAAACGACACAGTCGCGTCAATCCAAAGTAGATTACTTTAGTTCAGCCAAATGACGTTTATTTGAACCACACATCACAAGACGATGGAACTAATCTGGAAATGTTTTGAATTATCCTTTGTTCGGAAAACTTCCTGCTTGTTCGGGCGGCGATGGCGAGCCGCCCTCGCCGCAGTGACTCTTCCTCTCGCCGCCCTCGCCGCTCTCGCCGCTGTGGCCGCTCTCGTCGCTCTCGCCACCCTCGCCGCTGGATGGAAGTGTGGAACTCTAAGTTTGATCCGTCTTCCAGAAATGTTAAAAATGCGGCGGCTAAAATTCATTTATACGGAGATAATTAGGAGATAACCTCAAAATAATGAGGAGGATTATGGACCGAAGTCAGTTTTCCTGGCAGGAAGGTTGTTATGGATCACAACCCCTATGGAAGAGTGGAAGAGCCGATACCCCGCTGGCGTCCTCTAAACTCCCCCGGTCCAATTTAGCTACAAATCCCAGCTACCAAACTAACTGTGAAAAAAAGGCTGAATCAATGGTGGGATTGATTAAAAAGTCATTGATTTTAAATGAACTCTGCACCTTCAAAAAAAACATTATTCCAACAATGTTATTGAAAGGAGAGAAAAAGATGGACGCTCCTGAAATCAGTGTTAATGGAAGTGAAATCCAGTCATTGACTTTTCATCAAGTGTTCACCTTATACCAGCGCTAGCTCAATTACCCCGCGTGAGTGAGAGCAGATGAAGAAGAAGATGAAGATGCACATAAATCAATGGTCCTTCCGCGTGAGCAGGATGCAGAGCGGGTTCTGAGGTCGCGCCGAAGAATCCTTAAAATACGTAGCTTGTAACGTCGACGGGAACGCCGGAGGGAAAATCTAAGCGGCTATAAGAAAGTTGTTTTTTTTCTTTTTAGTATTGGAAATAAAATAATTGCACCAGGCGTGCTGCGACGCAGAGAGGTAACGTCATAATCCTTCATGATGAACTTTCCCCGGGGGACTTTATTCCAAGAAGAGAAACTAGGTTTTATACAAAACATATTTCCAAAAGCAAAGGCGATTCTGTGGTTGACGTCTCTCTCCACAGAAAGTCAAGAGTATCCAAAACTCTTTCATTTGGATCATTTTCAAACGCTATACCCACGTATAGCTTAGTGTGAGGAAGAACTGCATTGATTTGGGGAACGGTCGGTTGTATATTTCCATCACTAACTTTATCTCCAAATGTTTTCACACATAATTTCTCAACTGTTGGTCCAAATTTGGTTCAGATGAATCGATAGTAGGAGTTTGTGCTGCATGTTTCAGGCTTTACTCCTGTAGTTCATACTTTACTCCTGTAGTTCACACTTTACTCCTGTAGTTCACACTTTACTCCTGTAGTTCACACTTTACTCCTGTAGTTCACACTTTACTCCTGTAGTTCACACTTTACTCCTGTAGTTCATACTTTACTCCTGTAGTTCACACTTTACTCCTGTAGTTCACACTTTACTCCTGTAGTTCATACTTTACTCCTGTAGTTCATACTTTACTCCTGTAGTTCATACTTTAGTCCTGTAGTTCATACTTTACTCCCTGTAGGTCATACTTTACTCCTGTAGTTCACACTTTACTCCTGTAGTTCATACTTTACTCCTGTAGTTCATACTTTACTCCTGTAGTTCATACTTTACTCCCTGTAGTTCATACTTTACTCCTGTAGTTCATACTTTACTCCTGTAGTTCATACTTTACTCCTGTAGTTCATACTTTACTCCCTGTAGGTCATACTTTACTCCTGTAGTTCATACTTTACTCCCTGTAGTTCATACTTTACTCCCTGTAGTTCATACTTTACTCCTGTAGTTCATCTTTTACTCCTGTAGTTCATACTTTACTCCTGTAGTTCATACTTTACTCCTGTAGTTCATACTTTACTCCTGTAGTTCATACTTTACTCCCTGTAGTTCACACTTTACTCCTGTAGTTCACACTTTACTCCTGTAGTTCATACTTTACTCCTGTAGTTCATACTTTACTCCTGTAGTTCATACTTTACTCCCTGTAGTTCATACTTTACTCCTGTAGTTCATACTTTACTCCTGTAGTTCATACTTTACTCCTGTAGTTCATACTTTAGTCCTGTAGTTCATACTTTACTCCTGTAGTTCATACTTTACTCCTGTAGTTCATACTTTACTCCTGTAGTTTATACTTTACTCCTGTAGTTCATACTTTACTCCCTGTAGTTCATCTTTACTCCTGTAGTTCATACTTTACTCCCGTAGTTCATACTTTACTCCTGTAGTTCCTGTAGTTCATACTTTACTCCTGTAGTTCCTGTAGTTCATACTTTACTCCTGTAGTTCCTGTAGTTCATACTTTAGTCCTGTAGTTCATACTTTAGTCCTGTATTAGATTAGCTCAACCTTTTGGTCGTTATAAGAAAACGATTTGAGCCTTTTTTGGTTTTATGAAGTCAGTAAATTCTGTTTGGTGCTTTAATAAGTCAATAAACTCCACATGGGCCCCCCCAGGGCTCCGTCCTTGGCCCCTTACCCTTCAGAATACACCTGCTGCCACTGGGTCATGTTATACAAACAGGTTCTGTCACATGTTTCCAGGAGAAACAGTGACTCTATAGTGTTTGTCAACCAAACATACGCCAAAACGTATTATTGTAGGATTATAGACATATTACATTTAGCGTAGCCCCAATGCTACATCGTCTTATGCTAACGGAAGCTTCTTGATGACGGACAGGAGGAAAAAGAAACCCACCCTGAATGGGGTCTTTTGTGATTGGTAGCGAGCTTTCTATCAGTCAGCACATCAGACAGCAAACAGGAAGAGAGTAATCTCACACGGCGTTTGTGTTTGGGATGTATTCCAGCGTACAGAACAGGAAACACGTCCCTCGACGGCCGAACGCTGGGCTTTTCTGCGACGATCCTCGTTCTGGAGAGAAGCTGTACGAGTCTTTGGGCTTATTCAGCACACAGAAAGCAGGAGTCAGCTCTCGCTTATCAAATGGCTTGTCAAGTTCATAAAAGAGGGAGCAGGGAGGCTGCGGCTGGAGCGGGTGATATGCAGGGAGTCGGCTCCTCCTCCTCGCAATCAGAGGGAGACGATGGAGAGGAGCGGCGGATGATGAAGGAGTTGTGACTCGTCAGCTGTGTCCAGAGTGTTTGGATGCCTTCAGTTGATTCACCTCATGTAGGATATTCTACAATCTAACATTCAGACCGGCCCCTTTTAATGTTTTGTTGTTGTCCATCAGTGTCATTGGCTGTTTTCTCTGGGTCCAACAGAACCCTGAAGTGGGTCTGCATAGAATTACGGCACATTTGACAGTCCAAGATATCTGCAGTGGTCAGTGGAAGCTGTTTGAGGCTCTGTGGCCTCAGCTGGTGTGATGTCATCGCTGTGTGTGTGTGTGTGTGTGTGTGTGTGTGTGTGTGTGTGTGTGTGTGTGTGTGTGTGTGTGTGTGTGTGTGTGTGTGTGTGTTTGACAGAGAGGAAGAACTGAAGCACCACCGGTGATTCAGTTCTTCCTCTTTGTTCCATGCATCCTGCTAGAATATGGGTTTTTATTCAATGCTGCATGTTTTCAGATCCGTGATGTGACGTCTGTGTGTGTGTGTGTGTGTGTGTGTGTGTGTGTGTGTGTGTGTGTGTGTGTGTGTGTCCTTACCGATGCATGACAGTGTCTATGTCTCTGTTTGTACAACTAACCTGTATTATAATGACTATTTCTTGCTTTGGTGGAACAGAAGCGGACCACTCCCCCTGTTGGACGGGTTCTACTGGGCGCCGTTAAAGTCTCCATCTTTTTTTAAACGGACACATGTTCAGGAGGAAACCCTTCTGGAATCTTCCCCCACCTGAAGGCTGAACTATGTGTAGTAGATTTACGGCTACGCTCAGAACTTAGTTAGGTTGGCTTAATACAAACGGCTGTGATGGAGGAACTTATCGACCCGTCATCAACCCGGTGTTATCGACCCGTCCTGAACCCGGTGTTATCGACCCGTCCTGAACCCGGTGTTATCGACCCGTCCTGAACCCGGTGTTATCGACCCGTCCTGAACCCGGTGTTATCGACCCGTCATGAACCCGGTGTTATCGACCCGTCCTGAACCCGGTGTTATCGACCCGTCCTGAACCCGGTGTTATCAACCCGTCCTGAACCCGGTGTTATCGACCCGTCATCAACCCGGTGTTATCGATTCTTCCTGAACCCGGTGTTATCGACCCGTCATCAACCCGGTGTTATCGGCCCGTCCTCAAACCGGTGTTATCGACCCGTCATCGACCCGGTGTTATCAACCCGTCCTGAACCCGGTGTTATCGACCCGTCATGAACCCGGTGTTATTGACCCGTCATGAACCCGGTGTTATCGACCCGTCCTGAACCCGGTGTTATCAACCCGTCCTGAACCCGGTGTTATCGACCCATCCTGAACCCGGTGTTATCGACCCGTCGTGAACCCGGTGTTATCGACCCATCCTGAACCCGGTGTTATCGACCCGTCGTGATCCCAGTGTCACACCGGTACAAAGTCTCACCACAGCTTTTCAGATGATTCGGTTCTGGAGTCCAGATCCGCCATCACTGGCTCTATATTCAAATGTACCTGTCCACATCCGTCCACTCATGGACCCCAACAGTGTCGGAGGTTAAACACCTGACCCCTCCCCACCGGTCAGTCGGACCTGAGGAAGACTATGGGACTAGAAACGCCTTCATCTCTAAACAGGAAGTCCATTCTGCAAAAACCAAAACCATTTCTTCTCAAACATACGACGATCATACGAAGCAGTTTTAGGGCCACCTTGACAAAATGAATTAAAACGTATTATTACGAGATTAACGTCATAATATTAGAAGACAAAAGGTAAAAATGTTATTCGAGAAAAAGAGTCGTATTTGTACGAGAACAAAGTCGGGAACTTAGGTTGTTCATTGAGTCAAATTATATTTCACAAGTAATACAAGTTTAACAAATGAATAAATGTTTCATCTTTTGGAAAATTAAACACAACATGAGATTATTTTTTAAAAATGTTGTGAATAAAAGTGGGTTTGTTTTTAGAAGAAAGAAAGTTTGTCTTTTTAATGGAGATGGAGGCTTAAATAACATAAACAGAGATCCCCAAGTAATCTGACTACTTCATTAACACAGTGTGTGTGTGTGTGTGTGTGTGTGTGTGTGTGTGTGTGTGTGTGTGTGTGTGTGTGTGTGTGAATATGATGTATGTGCGTGTGTGTGTATGTGCTTGTGTCTTTGTATCATAGCACAACACCTAAGACAGCAGAAAACAAAAGTCCAAATTGCAAAAATTCCCTTTAACCAGTTTTAAAATTTAAGACTTTATTCTGCTTATATTAAATTATTCTATGTATAATTTAACATTATTATATGTTTTAAGTAAACTATTCAAGTCTTTTTGGTTTTAACAATTTATGTAATTATGTTTGCTATGTCCCCACATGCGTTATTATGCCAAAGAAAACTCGGCGGTGTCCCCCAGGGCTCTGTCCTCGGCCCCGTACTCTTTAGAATGTACCTGCTGACATTGGGTCGGATTTTAAACAGTTTCAGTCACATTTTTCAACGAGAAATAGTGACTGAATGACAAAAAAGTTGAGCAGGACGTCAAAGGGTTATTAAGCTAAGCTAACTAGCCGTAGCCTCATATTCACTCTACACTCTTCAAATTCCGTGGCTCAGCTCAGATCCAGAGAAGTCATGAGTTTATCCACCATTCAAATTCCGTGAGTCCGAGTCTGTAGCTCACGTTAGTGGGCCAGAACAAAGGTTCTGGTGGGTGCGTGTGTGTGTTCAGGGTGGGTGTGCAGGTGACCCACAACAGTGGGAGTGTGTCCCACGCTTCTGTTCGCCTCCTAAAAATGTTGCTTCCCTTACAGCCTCTGCCTTTTTTTCCCCTACGCCACAAATCATCTCAAGTAATGTCTGTGATGTGTTCTGATCCGATGCTGCCGAGGTTTATGTCTTTTCATCCCGAGAGGTTCATCCGCAGTAAAATCTTCATTTCCTCAGAGAGCTATTACTTTTTTCTTTTTTTCCAAAGCCCCTCTTTTCTTGCCCCGTAGCTTTCAGCGCCTCCCCAGAAGCTTTCTGCTGTAAACGTGTGAAGTGTCTGTCAGTGTGAAGCCTTTTTGTTCTTCAGACGAACGTTGATTATTGACATACTTTCTTGTCTTTTGAGATGATCTTTTGAAAGCTGTGTGTGTTCTTGATCACCCTGTTTTCCTCCATCTTCTCCTTCTTGGTCCTTTAGGTCCCCTTACAAAGAAACACACTGATGATTTAGCTGATAGTGACCGCACGGACGATGAAGGTATTTTTTCCCACCTTGATGCCAAACTGATTTGCATGACGAGGGAATCCAAACTTACCCTTTCTCCCTCAATTTTTATCTTCTTTGATTTTCTTACATTTCTTGTCCTTTTTTGAGAGTGATGGACATTTTCTTTTTGCTCTTTACTCGTGAACTCTCTTTTTGGGCTGGATGTGTTTTGTCCTTTTCAGCTTGATGTCTAAAGTTTTCATGCCTCCCACCATTCGTTGGTATTAATACTCTAACATAGATCCTTTGCTTGGATTTGCTTTTGTCTTTTCTTTCCTTTTTTCTATGTTGCATCCCACCAACAGATCCAGTAACTATTAACCCCCTCAGTCAGCTCCTAACACGTGTTTGCATGTTGTTCTTTTCTTTCTTTTCTGTCTCTGGATCAAACCATGTTCAGGAGATTAACCTCTGGCTAACCGGCTCTCGGCTAAATACGGCTTTTTAGCCTCGATCGCATTTTTGGTGTCAAACCAACAACTCTTTTACATTTGAAGTCCGACACAGTGATAATAAGTCTGCAACACAAACCGTGGTTGCGTCGTTCTGAGGTTTGTGGACGGCGTCGTTTCCTCTCCTGCAGAGTAAGATTGATCGCACAGCGATATGAGGCTAACTTCCTGTTCGGCCGCCTTCAGCGTCTGCGACATTCAGACTACAAGTCCCAAGCTGCCAAAATAGTCGATTTGTAGTTCCGCCAAACGTGATCAAAGGTGGAGATGATGCTACCATGAGTTGGACGCCGACCGCCAACAAGCAGCCAGAAGAAGAATATGACAAAGAGGGCGTGGACAGGAAGTGACTTTTGGTTCATCTAACCGTCCGACTATGTTGAAATTCTTCAAAGCTGCGATGAAATATGAGATGAAACAATTTTTACATGAAACAGCGTTTACATGAAACAGTGTTTACATGAAACAGTGTTTACATGAAACAGTTTTTACATGAAACAGTTTTTACATGAAACAGTGTTTACATGAAACAGTTTTTACATGAAACAGTGTTTACATGAAACAGTGTTACATGAAACAGTTTTTACATGAAACAGTTTTTACATGAAACAGTTTTTACATGAAACAGTGTTTACATGAAACAGTTTTTACATGAAACAGTTTTTACATGAAACAGTTTTTACATGAAACAGTGTTTACATGAAACAGTGCTTACATGAAACAGTGTTTACATGAAACAGTGTTTACATGAAACAGTGTTTACATGAAACAGTGTTTACATGAAACAGTTTTTACATGAAACAGTGTTTACATGAAACAGTTTTTACATGAAACAGTGTTTACATGAAACAGTGTTTACATGAAACAGTTTTTACATGAAACAGTTTTTACATGAAACAGTGTTTACATGAAACAGTTTTTACATGAAACAGTGTTTACATGAAACAGTTTTTACATGAAACAGTTTTTACATGAAACAGTGTTTACATGAAACAGTGTTTACATGAAACAGTGTTTACATGAAACATTTTTTACATGAAACAGTTTTTACATGAAACAGTTTTTACATGAAACAGTGTTCACATGAAACAGTTTTTACATGAAACAGTTTTTACATGAAACAGCGTTTACATGAAACAGTGTTTACATGAAACAGTGTTTACATGAAACAGTGTTCACATGAAACAGTTTTTACATGAAACAGTTTTTACATGAAACAGCGTTTACATGAAACAGTGTTTACATGAAACAGTGTTTACATGAAACAGTGTTTACATGAAACAGTTTTTACATGAAACAGCGTTTACATGAAACAGCGTTTACATGAAACAGTTTTTACATGAAACAGTTTTTACATGAAACAGTGTTTACATGAAACAGTGTTTACATGAAACAGTTTTTACATGAGACTGTTTCTACATGAAACAGCCCTCTTTTTATTTGTTTATTTCAATGATGGGCGACAGACCTAAGACAGGAGGAGGGGACACGATGATGATGATGATGATGATGTTGATGATGATGATGATGATGATGATGAAAGGACAAAGGTCTGCCTTGAAAAATTCACGACAAGTCGCAAAATTGCAACATGGAGCCAAAATGGTCCAAATCAAATAAATGCAAATGAACACACAGTATCTTAAATGTTGATTAGCGTAGCATTTCCTTTAGGTGAGTGAATAAATTCAAATTTGCTGTTAAGAAGATCTAGGAGTTTAATCACTTCTACGTCCGTGTGACCTTTATTTAACCGTGTAAATTCTCACTGCAAGTCTCTGCTGAGCTTTTAAAAACTCACCAACTTCTACTTCCTGTACTTTAATGTGCGCTGTGATTAAAACGATCACTCAGAAAGACGACTTGAATGGAGAGAATATCCGATACAGGAAGTGACTACAGATAACCACATAAACACACGTGAGTCATGTCCCATACAGGAAGTGACTCCAGATAACCACATAAGCACACATGAGTCATGTCCCATACAGGAAGTGACTCCAGATAACCACATAAACACACGTGAGTCATGTCCCATACAGGAAGTGACTCCAGATAACCACATAAACACACGTGAGTCATGTCCCATACAGGAAGTGACTCCAGATAACCACATAAACACACGTGAGTCATGTCCGATGCAGGAAGTGACTCCAGATAACAACTTAAACGCACGTGAGTCATATCCGATATAGGAAGTGACTCCAGATAACCACATAAACACACGTGAGTCATGTCCCATACAGGAAGTGACTCCAGATAACCACATAAACACACATGAGTCATGTCCCATACAGGAAGTGACTCCAGATAACCACATAAACACACGTGAGTCATGTCCCATACAGGAAGTGACTCCAGATAACCACATAAACACACGTGAGTCATGTCCGATGCAGGAAGTGACTCCAGATAACCACATAAACACACGTGAGTCATGTCCGATGCAGGAAGTGACTCCAGATAACCACATAAACACACGTGAGTCATGTCCGATGCAGGAAGTGACTCCAGATAACCACATAAACACACATGAGTCATGTCCCATACAGGAAGCTACTCCAGATAACCACATAAACACACGTGAGTCATGTCCGATGCAGGAAGTGACTCCAGATAACCACATAAACACACGTGAGTCATGTCCCATACAGGAAGTGACTCCAGATAACCACATAAACACACGTGAGTCATGTCCGATGCAGGAAGTGACTCCAGATAACCACATAAACACACATGAGTCATGTCCCATACAGGAAGTGACTCCAGATAACCACATAAACACACGTGAGTCATGTCCGATGCAGGAAGTGACTCCAGATAACCACATAAACACACGTGAGTCATGTCCCATACAGGAAGTGACTCCAGATAACCACATAAACACACGTGAGTCATGTCCCATACAGGAAGTGACTCCAGATAACCACATAAACACACATGAGTCATGTCCGATGCAGGAAGTGACTCCAGATAACCACATAAACACACGTGAGTCATGTCCGATGCAGGAAGTGACTCCAGATAACCACATAAACACACGTGAGTCATGTCCGAAGCAGGAAGTGACTCCAGATAACCACATAAACACACGTGAGTCATGTCCGATGCAGGAAGAGACTCCAGATAACCACATAAACACACGTGAGTCTTGTCCGATAAAGGAAGTGACTCCAGATAACCACATAAACACCATGAGTCATGTCCCATACAGGAAGTGACTCCAGATAACCACATAAACACCATGAGTCATGTCCCATACAGGAAGTGACTCCAGATAACCACATAAACACACGTGAGTCATGTCCGATGCAGGAAGTGACTCCAGATAACCACATAAACACACGTGAGTCATGTCCGATACCTCACAGATGGTTCTGGGCCTGATTCAGAATAAACGCTTCATTTGAAGCTAATAAAAACAACAGTGAGGTTTGTCTTCTGGCACACATACATATAAATCTAAATATTAAATAAATATGAAAATGCAACCAACATGTATTTATATCCCATTTCAAACAAGTGTGATTATTTTACCTCCACTTCAGAACAGGAATAAAGGGACAACTGGTGACATTCAGCAGCGACTCATCCTCATATTTAACGTAAGCATCGCTGAAAGCTATAAGACGCCGCCGCAAATCCATTTACCTCAATCTCACGAAAATACGAACCTTTGCTTTGTTGCCGCAAACAAGCAGCCCTTTGAAAAGTCGTATTAGGAATAAAATGTCATTGATAAAACCCGGAGATAGAGTCGTATCCCCTTAAGGCTGCCGCCGGGCGACTTCCATGACAGACAGGAAGTCTTAATAAGGCACCTCTACTGTATAATGTGAGGAAGTAAACAGCAATTACATGGGAACAGAACTCACATCCGTCCCCGTCCCTTTGATCGGCGCCATCACGCTGCTCTTTCTGAGCGCTCGCTCACCCAAACCGCTGAGATTAGAGAGAGAGCACAGATTTATTCAATCAAATCCCAGCAAGGTCCGAGCATTATCTCGATAAAAGATGCAGGGCTGACAACTAATCCCATTTAATATAGAGGGAAATGAGCTGGAGAACGCACACACACACACACACACACACACACACACACACACACACACACAGAACGTACATCGTTCCCTCAGGTCCAACCGCCCCTCAGTCATTCTTGTGGCTCTTAACCTTTAAATGCTCGCCACCGTCTGGATGAGACCTTCTCTAACCTCTCCAGCCGTCTCGGCCCAATCTTGGATTTCACAATCTCTTCAGTCGGTAAAGCTGCGGATTGTAATCCTTTGGTGACGGGACCAGAGGTAAACAGGTGGAGACCCTGAGAGCGGAGGATTTCTTTCTTTTTTCCCGCTTTTTTTGGAGAGCGGGCGTAAGTGGAGATCTATGGAATCTACCGGGGTCTTCAGGGGCTCCTCATGAGTCTCATATCCCAACACCTATTAATCATCGTCTACACCGGATATGTTACCTTCACTCGCACAAAGTTACAGATCTTCGTCTGCATGAAGACGAAGATAAACCAGATGAATGTGTCACTCTGTAGGATCCGGCGCTCAGAGGCTCCAGCGCCAGTGGAGTCCAGATAAACCACCGCCACAACACGAGTCAACTCTGTCCACTCTGTCCTACTCTGTCCACTCTGTCCTACTCTGTCCACTCTGTCCACTCTGTCCTACTCTGTCCACTCTGTCCACTCTGTCCTACTCTATACTACTCTGTCTACTCTGTCCTACTCTGTCCACTCTGTCCTACTCTGTCCACTCTGTCCTACTCTGTCCAACTCTGTCCTACTCTGTCCTACTCAGTCCACTCTGTCCTACTCAGTCCACTCTGTCCACTCTGTCCTACTCTGTCCTACTCTGTCCACTCTGTCCTACTCTGTCCTACTCTGTCCACTCTGTCCTACTCTGTCCACTCTGTCCTACTCTGTCCTACTCTGTCCACTCTGTCCTACTCTGTCCTACTCTGTCCACTCTGTCCTACTCTGTCCACTCTGTCCTACTCTGTCCACTCTGTCCTACTCTGTCCAACTCTGTCCTACTCTGTCCACTCTGTCCTACTCAGTCCACTCTGTCCTACTCAGTCCACTCTGTCCACTCTGTCCTACTCAGTCCACTCTGTCCACTCTGTCCTACTCTGTCCACTCTGTCCTACTCTGTCCACTCTGTCCTACTCAGTCCACTCTGTCCACTCTGTCCTACTCAGTCCACTCTGTCCACTCTGTCCTACTCAGTCCACTCTGTCCACTCTGTCCTACTCAGTCCACTCTGTCCACTCTGTCCTACTCTGTCCACTCTGTCCTACTCAGTCCACTCTGTCCACTCTGTCCTACTCAGTCCACTCTGTCCTACTCAGTCCACTCTGTCCACTCTGTCTTACTCAGTCCACTCTGTCCACTCTGTCCTACTCTGTCCACTCTGTCCTACTCTATCCTACTCTATCCTACTCTGTCCACTCTGTCCTACTCAGTCCACTCTGTCCTACTCAGTCCACTCTGTCCTACTCTGTCCACTCTGTCCTACTCTGTCCACTCTGTCCTACTCTATACTACTCTGTCTACTCTGTCCTACTCTGTCCACCCTGTCCTACTCTATCCTACTCTGTCCATTCTGTCCTACTCTGTCCTACTCTGTCCACTCTGTCCTACTCTATCCTACTCTATCCTACTCTGTCCATTCTGTCCTACTCTGTCCTACTCTGTTTTATCTATCCTACTCTGTCCTACTCTGTCCACTCTGTCCTTCTCTGTCTACTCTATCCACTCTGTCCTACTCTGTCCTACTCTGTCCTATTCTATCCTACTCTGTCCACTCTGTCCTACTCTGTTTTATCTATCCTACTCTGTCCTACTCTGTCCTACTCTGTCCACTCTGTCCTACTCAGTCCACTCTGTCCACTCTGTCCTACTCAGTCCACTCTGTCCTACTCTGTCCACTCTGTCCTACTCAGTCCACTCTGTCCTATTCTATCCTACTCTGTCCACTCTGTCCTACTCAGTCCACTCTGTCCACTCTGTCCTACTCAGTCCACTCTGTCCTACTCTGTCCACTCTGTCCTACTCAGTCCACTCTGTCCTATTCTATCCTACTCTGTCCACTCTGTCCTACTCAGTCCACTCTGTCCTATTCTATCCTACTCTGTCCACTCTGTCCACTCTGTCCACTCTGTCCTACTCTGTCCTACTATATCCTACTCTGTCCTACTCTGCAGGTCCAGTCATGAACTAGCAGAACTTTTCTTATGTGCGTTAGCATTAATGCGTTTGAACTGGTCTCTCGGCGCGGCTAACTCCCTCGTTTTAAGTTCAGTCAATGTTTTTTTCTTTCTGTAACTTAAAGATTTATTGAGTTTTTCATGTATAGAATCATCAAAATCAGAGTTTAGTCTCCTTTGTGCTTTATTTACATAAAAATAAGAATTAAAAAAAAGAAAATTGAGACAAAACGTTAACGTTACAGTTGCTAATTCTTGAAGAAGAGGGCATAAAATAAAATCATGCACAGATTTCCATCCGCTAACTTAACGCTAACTCAACGCTAACTCAACGCTAACTTAACGCTAACTTAGCGCTAACTTAACGATAACTTAACTCTTACTTAAGGAAAGTGCAAATATAACATAGAAATAGAAAGAGTGAAGTTTTAATTATGTCAAGTAAACAAAGACACTTTAGCTACAAGACATTCTGTAGAAGACAACAAAAAAAGAATATAATCAAGAAGCACTCAGACAGAAAGACGGACTCTCCTTCAACAACCATCCAGAACAGGCTGGGGTTCTGTGCCGGTGTTGTTCAGCGCCGGCCTTCATTTTGTTTCCTGTTGCTGAGAGTCCCTTTGGCTGTGCACACGCAGCTCAAGGCTGAAGCCTGGATAAAAAGCTCCGCCGCTTCCTGTGTCTGCCGTGGATTTTATAAGTCCTCTACACGCAGACGCAGACGATGCCAAAGTAGTTGCAACCGCCGGAGGCCATCTCTCAGGGTTCGCTGGGAAAAATCTAAAGCACCTGATTCTGTTTGATCATAACCTCAACCAGGAGGAAGCGCTGATCCGGGCCACGCTGGCAGGCTTCCCTCCCCACAAACACTCGCTCCCACTCCTCCCAAAACGAGATTGAACGCTTTGACTGCATCTCATTTAAATCCTCGAGGCCAGTTTTAAAAAGAAACAAAGCAGGTCTAGAGGGGAGTGGGACCCCCCTTCCTCTCTCCAAACACTTTTATCCTGAACTACCTCTCATGCTGTCGTCCCCCACAGCGAGGTTATGTCCCCGAGAAGTCCCCAGTCCCCTGCGTTCTACGAGCTAGCTCCTTTGATTGAATGTGAAGCTATGTCAGTTTTTTTACTATAGTTAAATAAAAGCTCCCAAAGTCAGTTAAATATGAACTATTCGGTTAAAATACAACTTATTTATCATATAAACGAGATAGAGTCCACGTTTGGACTCATTGGGATAAATGGTTGTTCAATGATGGACCAAAAACTGTCAAAAAGCGCCACCTAGTGACAGAATTATACAACCAGTTGATTTTGCAACCAAAATCAATCCAGTTCTTCCTTGCACTGATGTCAATGTGGGTAAAAAATTTGGACATGATCCATGAAATAGTTTTCGAGTTATGTACAAAAAACATGTGTTTTTCGTGAAAAAACTCCCCCTAGTGAGTAGAATAGGAACTACTAGAGTCAACTAGTATAATAATTCCATAAAACTCAGTTTATTCATAGGGACCAAATTTACGGCCAACGACGTTTGGAGATAAAACTCTCCCTAGTGTTGGAAACGTACAAGTGCTCTTTTTGCAAAATCGATTCAGTTCTTCCTCACACTGTGGTCTAATATTTTAAAATGATCAAAGAGAATGATCAAAGAAAGAGAGTTTTTGTCGCGTTCACACAAAGCATCTGCGGCGGCGATGACCATTTTATTACCTTTACCTTTATTTAATTACCTTTAATATAATAATTGTGACCCCCGAAGGTCGTGGGATGTAATTACTATATCAAAGGTAACGAAGGTCAGATGAATGCTTTATGTCAGTTCGCAACCCAAAGATACGATCGGCTTATTATTCAGATGATGGATAAGGTTGACATTTTTAATCAGCTGAATGAAGATTAATTGAGAAGTTTGGGGGAACGAGGCGAGAGGGTGGGCTTCAGGGCTTTTTTTATTTTTTTTATTTGGCGTTCCTCCTTTCACTTGCAGCCAGTAAACGATAAACGATGCCAGGAGATCGTTCTGAGAGAAAAGAAAAGAAGCTGGATTGCGTCGACCTGAAAGCTGAAGGTGGAGACGGCGGCCATGTTTTCAGCCGGTAAATCCACACAATACAGATAAATCCATCACAGACTCGCGACGCCGCCAGAACGCTTCCATCCTGACCTCCGCTGGTTACGGCTGACCTTCAGCGCTGCACAAATAAAAGGTGACTTTAACAGCAGGGTTGGTTCCGTCCTGCTAGGACCAATTTGAACAGAACTTTGGATCGGACGTAAACACACACAGGATTCTGGGTCGCCACAGCAAGAAGAAGAAGAAGAAGAAGAAGAAGAAGAGCGTCCAGGAAGTGGAACAAACTCTTATGGTGTTTGCTTCAAAGACAAAGTCAGCCCGGTGGATGAGTTGCACATACATGTATTGATAAGCCATAACATTATAACCACCTGTATATGGAAGTTTAGGCCCCCATTTTTTTACCACCAAACGGCTCCGACCAGTGTAAGCGGGGTCACGGCGGCCGATAGATAACCCCCCTACAGGGGTCGGATGATCCAAAGCTTTAGCAGGATCTCGACTCGATCGACTGACGACGGCACCTTCTTTCATCACCGCACCTGTGAGAAGGGGCGGAGTGTCTGAGTTGCCATGGCGACACGATGAGTTTTAATAATAAATATAATAAGTAATAAATAGTTATTAAGTAGAAAGTGTAGTTAGCTAACATGGAAGGACAAATAAGAGAGGCTGCTAGCTATCAAGATAACACTCTATACAGTCAAACGTAGCTCGCTTACCCACAATTCTCTCTGCTAAATAGATCCATCAAAGTGTCCACGGCATTCTTCACACCTACGAGTCCAGATACGCCGGCGCCTTTAAACAAAAGAAGAAAAGAAGTTTCGTAACACAGGATGGTAAAAAATAATCATGAGAGCTCATTTCTGTTTTGTTAGCATGTTGCTAACAAAAACTTTTTTTCTTCCGCGGAGCTTTCAAACCAAACTTTATTGATAAATAAATATAAAGTAGCGACAACAGGTGGGGACCTGATGTAGCCGACAGAACCTCATTTGGACCGATCTAAGTGCATTCGTACCTGCAGGAAGTCACTCAACATCGTAACCGACAGCTAACACTCATAACATATTTAATCCACGACCACGAAGGCGTCTCACAGACAATCTGATCTGTGACAGATTGTTCCAGACAAAAATGGCTCCAGCCTAGAATATGAACATAATAACAATAACAATAACAATAATAACAATAACAATAACAATAACAACAACAATAATAATAATAATACATTAACATAGACTCAATAGACCCGCTAAACTCACTGTGTGAAGTACCGGACAAAACTGAATACTAGTAATAGAAGAAGTTAGACGTAAAATACTTTTGTTTCACTTCTATCTGTTACAATATGAGTCTTCTGTGAATTAACACAAAACAATATCAATATTTTTCTAACCTTTCGTAATTTCTTTATTAATACATTAAAAAGACTAACATCTTTTTTTTTTCTCACAGAAACATGAAAGTAATCAATCAGTGAATTTGTTCAGAAACTCTTTGATCACTTCTGCATCACATTTGATAGAAATACCACAAAGTTCTTGTTCTTCTACACAGTTTCTGTGGGTCAGAACCAGGAGGACTCTCTGTTTGGACCAGCTGGATTTTAACCCCACAGAGGGATTTTGGCTGAGGAATAATAACTATGTCCACTAGAGGGGGCTCTTGTTCAAACTACAGGTTTTGGCTGTGACACAAACCACACTTCTTTTTTTTAATCTAGCATTATTTATCCAAAGAGCAAAATAAATAATTTCAGCCTCCAACTAGAAATTAGAAATAAATGTTAGAATGATGAATCATGAATAACAAACACAAATAATCACTGATGTCGGAAGGAACATTCTAAATGTTATTTTTACCAACAACAGAATTAACATATGTGTCATGGGTGTGACATCATGATTACAATCATCACTGTCAAGGCTTGCTGCATCATCATCATCATCATCATCATCCTCACCGCGTCTTCTTCTGCCATTATGGCCAATCAGAAAGAGTTCTGCACACAGGAGTATTTTTCTTCACCATCATTAGCACCTTTTACACACACACACACACACACACACACACACACACACACACACACACACACACCCCGGCCAGAGGAGACTTATGATGTGCTCCTATGTCCTGGCTGCCGCCTGCTGCGACAGAGGGAGCAGAACAACCAAAGAAAACAACAACACAACGAGAGCGGATAAAATAAATGATGTGATGAAGTCTGACCAGACCCACACATACATACATACATATATATATATATATATATATATGTGTGTATGTATGTATGTATGTGTGTATGTATGTATGTATATATATATATATGTATTTTATTGTAGTAACCACAAAAGCTACCAAAACAATGTGGAGAAAGAACCACCTCCAGTTTGTGTGGAATGGTGTTCTGAACAGTCCGTGTCGGTTAAATAAATAATAATCACACAGAACTAAAGACATTATGTACCGATACGGTTTGAAAAAGCTCATGTTCAAAAGCAAATGCGTTGATTCTTTTAAACAGTAACGGCACGCTGATGGACAGTGAAGTGAAAACGTGAATAAATGAATGATGAATATATGATATTTTGATGGAGTTCTCAAACACAACAGGTAATAAAATATGATCCATGTGTAATACGGAGCAAACGGGTCGGGTTAAATCTGACCCCTCATAAAGTTCATGAAGCTTCCACGTAATTGGACTGTTGGATGGACGAGCGCTCCACCTCCTGAGCCGGCGCCGCCCCTCGCGGGTGAATCTCTGAAGAGCTCACTGGACAGGAAACCAGTATCAGGGAATGACGTCTGCAGGTTCAAAGTGAAATCCTCCTAAAAGGCCCGGAATAGTTTGAGCTCCTTTCATAAATGGCTGGGCTCAGGTGGCGGTTCTGGGGTCCAGTGGCGGAGCAACGCTGCTTCAGGAGAAGCTTTAATGCGAAGTGATACTTTCTGTGAGTAACGATGATGGTTTCCTACCACAGGAAGTGAAAGTCTCTTCAGCAAACTTTCCCTCATAAACACCTTCCCTCCAGTGGGACTGATGAACAATCCATCCCACATCTCTCACTCTCTGCCTCTCCGAGGAATCTCCTCTCTATTTGCTTGCCTGCTTAATTTTTAAATCCGCGTGGGCTGGCTGAAGAATCTCTCCGGACGCCTCGTCCCTCGGCGGCGAAACATCAGTGGGATAAACGATACGCGCGGCGGCGTGTAGCAACGGGGATAGTTAGGGGAGGGAGATGAAAAGCATCATCTCGGAGACGTAGGAGATGAAAGCGGGAGCTTGTTTCTAACGTGGGCTACAGCAGGTTGTTAGCTTCGCCATTCTTCTCATGCCGCTTTCACAGTCCAGCCCATAATAGAGCATCGGCGAGGGCTGGAGCTGTACGGTGCGGCGTTCTTTCTTCCTCTGCAATCAGGCGGGTGTTTCATATTTTAATACGGCTAATGTTGCTACTAACAGCAGGCTAACGCTCTCCTGACCTCAGATGAACAGATGCAGCTCAGACAGAGACGTTCCTGCTGCTGCGATGGAGAATCGTTTCACGCGTTTACTTCAGACTATTCTACGGAACAAACATCTTGTCCCAAGTATAAAGTCTAAAGTTCAGATGCACCAATTTTTATTGGCTGATCACTGATTTTTAGAAAGTGTGACCGATTCCGAATTTATATATATACGGCTAGTTCTGAGCTCCTGTTAGCTTTAGCCGCTCTGCTAATGTTAGCTTCTAAACTAACGCTTTCTGGGTCTTTCCACCGCAGCTTCTGTCATCCTTACGTTTTAAAACTGTACATTACAGCATATATACAGACATACATCGGGTTGGTTGCCAGCTCTGACCTCCCACTACCTCTAGCTGCTCTGCTAACGTAAGCTACTAAACTTGCTACGTTGGGTTTTGAAGTACTCGATTAAGTTGGTCTGAATGTTTTCGGGGTTGAAGAGATCCTTCTTTTGTGTTTTCTGGTTTACTTCTGAGATGTTTGGGGTCGTTGAAGCTTCTGCGTGTGCGGCGCATGCTAGCAACCGGCCTCAAGTGAAGCTGCTCTGCAAATTGACAATATCATCAAACGGCCGATCGATCGACCTACCTTTAGGATAAATAAAACCGTTTGAAATATTTAAATCATTTGAAAAAAAGACATTTCAGCCGTTTGATCTTAAAAAAACAAACACGTCTGACTTGGTTTGAATAACAAAATTCTTTTTTTTCTCCTTTTTTTGCATAAAAACTCTCCAACCAGAAGCGTGATTACGTTTTCTTGCGGAGTAATCGCACCTGCTGGAGCGACACGTCGGATTTCCACTCTGGAGTGTTGACAGTTTGTCGCCTGAGGGAAAAAATAAAACCTCAGCACATTAAATATCCTGTTTCATTAACACCTACACGGATTTAAAATACGCTGGTCAATAAATAAGAGAACACTTTGCAATCCCTGCAAACATTCCGCGGCCTCGGCGTAGAAAAAAGGGTTTGACACCTCAAATTAACAAGATCCGGGGCTAAAAACCAGGATCACAGTCAAAAAAAAGAAAAAATCAAATTAAAGAGCCAGCTGAAGTTTTGAAAATGAAATCTCTGGCTGTCGCCTTCAATCTGTCATCTAATCACTGCACCCGCCTTCTCCACCTCCTCCTCTTCTCCACCTCCTCCTCTTCTCCACCTCCTCCTCTTCTCCACCTCCTCCAGACATCAGGGAGAGCGGGAGCCCCAAGCCGGTGATGGTTTTCATCCACGGGGGTTCCTACATGGAAGGAACTGGGAATATGTTTGATGGCAGCATCCTGGCCAGCTACGGGAACGTGATCGTCATGACTGTCAACTACCGACTGGGCGTCCTAGGTAAGAGTTCATGCTAATTAGCTTAGCATAAGCTCTCTCTCTCTTCCTCTCTCTCTCTCCGGGTTAATCCAGCCGCTGCTGCTGTTGTCAGATGTCTGGAGCTGCTGCTGTTATTCAGAGTTCAGAATATGAACTCTTCCTGTCTTTCTTCTTTCTCCTCTTCTTCACTCTCTCATCTTCCTCCTGCTCAGTCTTTCTGCTGCTGTTGGTGATTCTGGAGAGATTCTGGGCCTGATCTGAGTTACTGCCTCAGGTTAAGCGGGCCTCTGCTGTCGTTGTCACTGCTGATGCTTGTTTTGCTCTTCGTCTGCCTCGGTGTTACGGTGTCATATGTGGAAGGTCAAGGTCTTCTTCATCGTCCAACTCACCGACCTTCCAGCAGATTCTCCGACATCACCGCACGCCGTGGTGTGATGCTGGGAAACAGTCTTGTTGAAAATTGTTAGGGCTGATGCCACCGGCCCACTCAGTGCTGGTACCTGATGTTAGTGGGTGTGTGTGTGTTACTGCTGTGTGTGTGTGTTACTGCTGTGTGTGTGTGTTACTGCTGTGTGTGTTACTGCTGTGTGTGTTACTGCTGTGTGTGTTACTGCTGTGTGTGTGTGTCACCGCTGTGTGTGTGTGTTACTGCTGTGTGTGTGTGTGTGTGTTACTGCTGTGTGTGTGTGTGTTACTGCTGTGTGTGTGTGTGTCACCGCTGTGTGTGTGTGTTACTGCTGTGTGTGTGTGTGTTACTGCTGTGTGTGTGTGTGTTACTGCTGTGTGTGTGTGTGTTACTGCTGTGTGTGTGTGTGTTACTGCTTTGTGTGTGTGTGTTACTGCTTTGTGTGTGTGTGTTACTGCTGTGTGTGTGTGTGTTACTGCTTTGTGTGTGTGTGTTACAGCTGTGTGTGTCACTCCTCTCAGGTATTTATTACATAAGATGACAGGCGGCGCCAGCGTCTTGGATGACCTCATGCTGGCGTTCGCTCGCTGACATGATGATGAGGATGATGATGATGATGATGATTGCATGTTGTGGTCTCTCCCGTTCTCATTGCTGCATGTTGTGTGTCTGCATGTTTGTGTGTGAGTGTACCTGTGTGTGTGTGTTTGTGTCACTGCTGTGTGTGTGTGTGTGTGTGTGAGTGTATGCGTGTGTGTACCTGTGTGTGTGTGTGTGTGGGTGTGTGTGTGTGGGTGAGTGTGTGTGTGTGTGTGTACCTGTGTGTGTGTGAGTGTGTGTGTGTGTGTGAGTGTGTGTGAGTGTGTGTGAGTGTGTGGGTGTGTGTGTGTGAGTGTGTGTGTGTGTGGGTGTGAGTGTGTGGGTGTGTGTGTGTGTGAGTGTGTGTGTGTGTGTGGGTGTGTGTGTGTGTGTTTGAGTGTGTGTGTGTGTGTGTGTGTACCTGTGTGTGTGTGAGTGTGTTTGTGTCACTGCTGTGTGTGTGTGAGTGTATGCGTGTGTGTGTGTGTGTGTGTGTGAGTGTGTGAGTGTATGTGTGTGTGTGTGTGTGTGTGTGTGTGTGTGTACCTGTGTGTGTGTGAGTGTGTGAGTGTATGCGTGTGTGTGTGTGTGAGTGTGTGTGTATGCGTCGTTTCACGAGAAATCAAACATCTGTATATATACATATACAGATGTTTGATTTCTCGTTATCTTCTTCTTCTTCTTCTTTGGTGATTCTTCATATTTCATCTTGGAAAAGGTCAAGTGAAGCGTAAACGATGTAGGAATAAACAACAATCACTCAAACAGACTCGGTACCGGGTAATAATGTTGGACTCTGCCGGGCCTCCGTCTGATGTGGGCCCGCTGGAGGCTGCGGGCCGGATGGCGTTGAGTGTTTACTCTCAGATCAGACTCTGTGTTTGTGTTTACCCTCCCGGCAACGGACGGAAGAAAACGGCTTCACCTCAGCGCACGTGTGTGAGTGTGTGTGTGTGTGTGTGTGTGTGTGTGTGAGTGTGTGTGTGTGTGTGTATGTGTGAGTGTGTGTGTGTGTGTGTGTGTGTGACGTGGACAGGAAGTGTTGGGTAGGGTGTAGGACTCAAGAGTTCTGGACTTCCTGATGCTCCTCCGGCCTTTAGTCACCACTTAAACAAACAAACAAACAAATAAACAAACAAATGTGACCCAGGTGTGAAGAATGAGGAAGAACAAGCTAGTAAATATAATTTATTTATTTACAGATATTTGCTTTGTTTATGAGTTTCCATCGACTGTTTGGGCCAGGGTTCAGATTTCAATGGAATTTTAGTGGTCCGGTGGTCCATTGGTCCAGATGACCGATGGTTCGGTGGTCCAGTGGTCTGGTGGTCCAGTGGTCTGGTGGTCCAGTGGTCTGGTGGATCGGTGGTCTGGTGGTCCAGTGGTCCATATGACCGGTGGTCCGGTGGTCCAGTGGTCTGGTGGTCCAGTGGTCTGGTGGATCGGTGGTCTGGTGGTCCAGTGGTCCAGATGACCGGTGGTCCGGTGGTCCAGTGGTCTGGTGGTCCAGTGGTCTGGTGGATCGGTGGTCTGGTGGTCCAGTGGTCTGGTGGATCGGTGGTCTGGTGGTCCAGTGGTCTGGTGGACCGGTGGTCCAGTGATCCGGTGGTACACTCGACTAAGTCCAAACCCGGTGCAGACGGATGGACTCGAGGAGATCCATCACATTCTACTCTCTTTGTTGAGTTTTATTAATCTATTTAATAAAAATAAAAATATACGAGGACATTTGATTTGAGGAAAAGACGTGACAGATCCTGTTTGTAAAACCACCCAGTGGCAGAAAAGAACCGACCCTGTCAGTAACCGGTTAACCTCCGCGAAAGTGCTCAAATGCGTGGCTGACGTTACCCAGAGGCCATTGCGGCACCTGTGGCCGTTCAGACGTCGTGCCGCTGACAGGACTCGGCGCCGGCACGCCGGTAATTTTTCACCTTGGCTCAGTTTGTGTTTGCGAGAGCCGGCGCTTTGCAGGAAGCCATTAGTGGCTTTAAATATGCAGCGGCGGTGACATGAAGCCGTATTTATGGTTTCGGGGCGGCGGCTGCAGCGGATTTGGCCGCGGGGCGCCGATTCAGAAAGACTCCAGTCGGTGGGACCGCCGGCGAATATGAATGTGTGTTCATTAATGAATGAAGAGCTTCTCCCGGTGCTGATGGGCCATTAATGGAGCACATGGTCCGCTGCTGTCAGTGTGTCATTGTAGAGGGAGGCATCTATAATGTGTGTGTGTGTGTGAGTGTGTGTGTGTGTGTGTGCGGGTGTGTTTCTTCTTCGGGTTATTATGGAACCTTCTGCTGAAGGGCGGTTTTGTTTGCAGCAGTTCAGAGACAAAGCTCCACATGCATGAGTAATACCTTTATTCAGACAGGTGATGAAGGATGCCGGAGCATCGTCATCGTATTTCCATGTTGCACTCTAGACGACTCCCAACATCAACACAAACAAATACTAATACTAATACAAATACTAATACTAATACTAATACTAATACAAATACTAATACTAATACTAATACTAATACTAATACTAATACTCATACTAATACTAATACTAATACTAATACAAATACTAATACTAATACTAATACTCATACTAATACAAATACAGAGTTTATGTTCATTGTGTGGAATCACGAACATACAAGTATTCTGAAGTATTCTTCAGACCAACACTTTATTATTATTTGTTTTACAGTGTGTGACATTTGTCGTACAAGACTGCAGGGATAACTTAATAACTTAACGTGGAAGAATCTCACCAACTTTAAACAATTTACTGTTTTAGGATTTAGACTTTTTTCTTTTTTAGGGTAAAACCATGAAAAAAAGTCAGAATTTTACGTTTTTCATGTCTTTGGAGTTTTAATTAATACACTGTAAAAATAGTGTATTAATGAAAAGGACTTACGGAAACGACTAACCTACATTCAATTGAGTCTAACTCATTAATCAAAGTTTTAAATACTTGATTTACTTGAGTTCTACCATCTGAAATAATGTTTTGAGTTCATCAACAATCCTGTTTTTTAAACTTAGATCAAAGAATCCTCTTATATATTGAACTTGTATTGATTTGAAATAATAATATTAATAATAATGAATATTAACTGTTTATAGATATATGTTTGTGAAACATCAGTTTCTTTATAAATCTGAGTATCGCCTCACTCTGCACTTCAGATGTCGGACCGTTCCCTCTGAACCTCCAGAGAGGCTTTGATCTCTGAGCGACACCTTTGTTGCTCTACCCAGTAGCGGACTGTGCCTTTAAGGAGAAGCCTTCACACGGATGAAACCTTTAGTCATGCTGATTGATGAGGTGAATGTTTCCTGACTCAAACCTTCTCCAAATACCCCGACCATTCAGCCCTTCATCAGCCCTTCATCAGCCCTTCATCAGCCCTTCATCAGGCCTTCATCAGGCCTTCATCAGCCCTTCATCAGCCCTTCATCAGCCCTTCATCAGGCTTTCATCAGGCCTTCATCAGCCCTTCATCAGGCCTCTGGTTGTTTTAAGATATACCTGGCCGGTAAAATATCCATTTCTCTCTCGCCGCTGTTTCTCTGAACTCTGCCCCGCTCTCAGAACCACAGTCACATGGAAACACGCCGACCTGGGAGGTCCAGTCCGGAGAACCTAAGAACTCCATCTGGAGACCAGATTTAGACTCGTCTCCAGCCTAAACATCCATCCATCCATCCATCCATCCATCCAGCCATCCATGCATCCATCCATCCATCCATCATCCATCCATCCATCCATCCAGCCATCCATCCATCCATCCATCATCCATCCATCATCCATCCATCCATCCATCCATCCATCCAGCCATCCATCCATCCATCCATCCATCATCCATCCATCCATCCATCCATCCATCCATCCATCCATCCATCCATCTGATCAGACCACCTCACCTGATCAGACCAACTCACCTGATCAGACCAACTCACCTGATCAGACCACCTCACCTGATCAGACCACCTCACCTGATCAGACCAACTCACCTGATCAGACCACCTCACCTGATCAGACCACCTCACCTGATCAGACCACCTCACCTGATCAGACCAGCTCACCTGATCAGACCACCTCACTGGCTCCTTTTGCCCCGAAGGAGCAGTGGCTCCACCCCTCAGCTCACTCCGGATGTCTGAGCTCCTCACCTTATCTCTGGTACTGGAATCCTTGACCTCATTGGTGGGTCTCTACCCAGAGCTCACGATCATCGGTGAGGGTTGGTACGTAGAATGAGAACTTTGGGACTCAGCTGTCTCTGCACCACAGAAGAAGGATACGACGCCATCACCGCCATCATCAGCATCACCATGATGCTGATGATGCTGAACCGGACCACCGGTCCGCCTCGCGGCCAAGACACCAAGACACTTAAACTCCTTTGATGTGAAAACAATCTGATTTGATTTGATTAATATCAGAGTTAGTGAATAATCAGTTAATATTCTGTCTTTGTTAAATTCCAGTTTGAGATTCAACGACTAAAAATAAATGAATTGATCTACAGAATAGTTGTAGATCAAAATAAGAACTAAAAAGAACAAATATGATGATCATCATCATCATCATCATCATCATCATCATCATCATCATCATCGTCATCGTCATCATCATCGTCATCATCATCATCAATCTGGGTGTGAGGGGAGGGCCTGGTTGTCCTGAGATGGTCCTGATACCAGGAGGAGACATTCATCACATCCAGCCAGGTTTTTAATTGTGTCTATTTAGAGCCGGTCTGTTTGAGGAGGATTATTTCCCCTCACAGAGACGTCCCTCATGTTTACCCCGACCAAATACCCTCCTCTCCTCCATCCTCATCCGTCTCCTTTCCTCTCCTCCATCCTCATCCGTCTCCTTTCCTCTCCTCCATCCTCATCCGTCTCCTTTCCTCTCCTCCATCCTCATCCGTCTCCTTTCCTCTCCTCCATCCTCATCCGTCTCCTTTCCTCTCCTCCACCCTCATCCGTCTCCTTTCCTCTCCTCCATCCTCATCCGTCTCCTTTCCTCTCCTCCATCCTCATCCGTCTCCTTTCCTCTCCTTCATCCTCATCTGTCTCCTTTCCTCTCCTCCATCCTCATCCGTCTCCTTTCCTCTCCTTCATCCTCATCTGTCTCCTTTCCTCTCCTCCACCCTCATCCGTCTCCTTTCCTCTCCTTCATCCTCATCCGTCTCCTTTCCTCTCCTTCATCCTCATCTGTCTCCTTTCCTCTCCTCCATCCTCATCCGTCTCCTTTCCTCTCCTCCACCCTCATCCGTCTCCTTTCATCTCCTCCATCCTCATCCGTCTCCTTTCCTCTCCTTCATCCTTATCTGTCTCCTTTCCTCTCCTCCATCCTCATCCGTCTCCTTTCCTCTCCTCCACCCTCATCCGTCTCCTTTCCTCTCCTCCACCCTCATCCGTCTCCTTTCCTCTCCTCCACCCTCATCTGTCTCCTTTCCTCTCCTCCATCCTCATCTGTCTCCTTTCCTCTCCTTCATCCTCATCTGTCTCCTTTCCTCTCCTCCATCCTCATCCGTCTCCTTTCCTCTCCTCCACCCTCATCCGTCTCCTTTCCTCTCCTCCATCCTCATCCGTCTCCTTTCCTCTCCTTCGTCCTCATCTGTCTCCTTTCCTCTCCTCCATCCTCATCCGTCTACTTTCCTCTCCTCCGTCCTCATCCGTCTCCTTTCCTCTCCTTCATCCTCATCCGTCTCCTTTCCTCTCCTCCATCCTCATCCGTCTCCTTTCCTCTCCTCCATCCTCATCCGTCTCCTTTCCTCTCCTCCATCCTCATCCGTCTCCTTTCCTCTCCTCCATCCTCATCCGTCTCCTTTCCTCTCCTTCATCCTCATCCGTCTCCTTTCCTCTCCTCCATCCTCATTTGTCTCCTTTCCTCTCCTTAATCCTCATCTGTCTCCTTTCCTCTCCTCCATCCTCATCCGTCTCCTTTACTCTCCTCCATCCTCATTCGTCTCCTTTCCTCTCCTTCATCCTCATCTGTCTCCTTTCCTCTCCTTCATCCTCATCCGTCTCCTTTCCTCTCCTTCATCCTCATCTGTCTCCTTTCCTCTCCTCCATCTTCATCCGTCCCCTTTCCTCTCCTCCATCCTCATCCGTCTCCTTTCCTCTCCTTCATCCTCATCTGTCTCCTTTCCTCTCCTTCATCCTCATCTGTCTCCTTTCCTCTCCTCCATCCTCATCCGTCTCCTTTACTCTCCTCCATCCTCATTCGTCTCCTTTACTCTCCTCCATCCTCATTCGTCTCCTTTCCTCTCCTTCATCCTCATCCGTCTCCTTTACTCTCCTCCATCCTCATTCGTCTCCTTTACTCTCCTCCATCCTCATCTGTCTCCTTTCCTCTCCTCCATCCTCATCCGTCTCCTTTACTCTCCTCCATCCTCATTCGTCTCCTTTCCTCTCCTTCATCCTCATCTGTCTCCTTTCCTCTCCTTCATCCTCATCCGTCTCCTTTCCTCTCCTTCATCCTCATCCGTCTCCTTTCCTCTCCTTCATCCTCATCCGTCTCCTTTCCTCTCCTCCACCCTCATCCGTTTCCTTTCCTCTCCTTCATCCTCTTCCGTCTCCTTTCCTCTCCTCCACCCACACACATTCCCCTCTTTCTCTGTTTCCTGTTAGATTTTGTCCTGCTGGGTAAGTGCTGAGTATTTTATATTTTTATTTCTGCGCTCATTAATGTCTTTCTCCCGGATACAAAATCTCCCGGTGATTTCCGTCTTTAATTGCTTTCTCCGTCTTTCCTCTGTCCTTCCCTCCCTCTCCTGGTGACTCAGCTCAAACTCTTCTCACCCCACCCTTCACTGAGTTAGTTCTTTTCAGGGGAGTAATGTCGACTTCCTCTCCTTTCATTTGGATTCTTATTTATCTGCGCTGTTTTCCCTCCTAACGTCGTAGAACCCAGGATTCCCTAAACCTGTGAAACGCAGACTTTATTAAAGCCTGTGCTCAGACCTCTAGGAGTTTTAAACTCCTTGGACGTGTAGTTGTGTAGTGTGTAGCTGCGGTTGAGACCGAATTGTATCTTGGAGGACAAGGCCGACTCTAAAGTCCAGAATGAAATACATTTTGTATAATTCCTTGCAGGAACCAGCAAAAGAAATGAATGGATTCTTTCAGACCGCAAAATCTGGAGGAAGGCGGATATTGATTTGGAAATCTAAAGCTCAATTTTTACCCTCTGGCAGTGGGAGCCATCTGAAGCAGTGGGACAAAATATAGATAGCAGAACCTGCAGAATACCTAATAATAACACAGTTGTGTGAAAGAGGCTGCCAAGTTCTCGCTGCAATTTTTGTTCAGGGCAATTTTACCCAAGTGTTCGTGTTGTGCAGAAACAGAAATAGTCGTGTTGTTCCTCGTTTTTGTAGGAACGTGTTTTCATTGCAGAGGGTTTGCTGTTATTTTCACCAAAAGCAGGGACACTCAAAAACTTTCACTGTGCCGGTTGCATGATCTGTCCTGTCAATCAGCCAACTGAGCCTCTATCTCGGCTGGTTACAGGCCCGGCTACATTGAGATGTTGCGTAACATTATGTACAGATACTGTCCTGAGATGAGTAGCAGTCCAATAACCTGGACAAACAGGACACAGGTGCGTTTCAGTTCTTCTTCCATTAGCATGGAGGTCCTATTTCTCTAATAGGACTCAAATTGTTGAAAATGATGAGGATATGAATGAAGTGCCCCCCTCATTGGTAATACTCATGCAAGATGAGCCTACCTGAAGGACACGCCCAGCCTACCTAGCATACCCTGGCGTGTGAAAGAACACGCCCCAAATGACAGCTTCCAAATCTGATTGGTTAAAAATGATGACACCCAACAAAAATCATCCCGGTCATTTGAACAGTCAGAGGTATTCTCTCTCTAAGCTGCTCGCCCCACGCCGTCGTTTCACCCAGGGACCAGGGGAGGAATCTGATTGGATAAAACAAAGCTCACTTATATGAAATTATACAATCTGCAAAACCCATTCTGGTTCTGGATCCCGGATATTTAATTCTTTAATAACTTCTTTATTGGAAGATAAATAATAACAACATAGTGTCCCAACATTACTTAATGACTTAATGTTTGGTCATGATCAGCCATATCATTATAACCACCAGCAGTTGTAGTTAGAGTAACATTTAACATTCTGGATACATGAGGCAGCAAGTAGAGATGTTGTTCTGAAGTTGTCATGTTGGAATGTGGAAAAATGGATCTGAGCAGCTTTGACAAGAACCAAACAAGAACAGAGGAACTCCAGAAGAGTGATCCATGTCTGCAGTGGTTAGAACCAACCATAGTGGTGAAAGCAGGGACAGCTGTATCCCTTTTCCACCAAAAATTACCTGTAGCTTGTTCAGCACCTCCTAAGAACCTGTTTGCTATTCCATTGGCAAGGAGCCAAGTCAGAGCCACGCCATTCCATTCCGGTTCTATGATCTAGACCAGAAAAGAGTTGGTGCTTTTCTGGCACCAGTTTTGGAAGCCAGGAGCTGGTGCTTAGGCTGTCAAAAAGCAATTAACAGGTGCTAAGTCAGGCTCTGAACTAGCCCTGGAACCATCTCTTTTGCTGGTGCTGCTTTGCATCCTGGGCCCGTTTCCCAGTCACTCCTCTAATGGTCTAAGAGGTCTTCCAGCCAAAGCGGCGACACACATTGGTGTGAACACAGCGCTATGTGTGTGTATGTGATGCTATTTGAACACGACTAATGTGCTGCTTGAGGTTTTGCTAAAATATCAGCTCCATTACGATTGGGATCCAGCATCTATTAGTGTGTTCGCCGTTTGGAACCCGCTCTTTGCTTTCCTTCGTGCGACGCTGGTTTTATGGCCTGGTAATCTTCTGACCATTATCCGGTTCTCCCGCCGTCGATGTTTGTGTGAGAGTCGCTCGTTTGGCGCCGTGTCACCAGCATAATGGTTCATTCGGTGGGTGTGCTGGGATACCGGGGGAAGCTATGCTACGACGCTGGTGATCCGACAAAAACACCTGTGCGCCAGGAATCGGACTAATGCGGTCCATGTCAGGAGAACAGACGACCATTTGGCCGCGCTCCATCGGTCAATGTCAGGGGGTCCGCATATGGAAGTAACCAGCGAGTCGCCATTATCCACCTCTTTATGCCTGTTTATCACTTTTCTGACCAGGGACTACACAGTTTACACTTTCCTCAAATCAAATCTCCATCGTTGCAGATGCAGTGGCTGCTGGTCTCAATGGAATGAAAAGGCGGCGCCGATCCAAACCAGCAGCTTGCATCTCTGTGGGACAGAAACTCGGCGACAGTAGGAATCAGCCGCGGCCTTTCTGTCGCAGTTCAGAGATTTCACGATCTGAGCTGAAGAACTTAAGCTTTTAACTCCATGAGAAAAAAGAGTCGGGGGGAAATCATTGATTTACACATTTTATTTCTTTGGGACATTTAAGTTTATAACTTAAATGTCCCAAATTTAAGTTTGGGACATTTAAACACTCCCGGCGCCGGTAGTGTTTATAAATGTTTATAAACTTAAAGTTTAAGTTTATAAACATTTAAGTTTATAAACTTAAACTTAAATGTTTAAGTTTATAACTTAAACATTTAAATTTACCCTAAAATGACAAATCATTTCATAAGACATGTTAAAGCGTCAAAATTAATTTGACTCATTGAGTCAAAGTACTTTACAGAAAATACTCCATATTTTTTTTTCTTCGAATAACTCCATGTTTTGGAAAACGTTTTTTAGAAAAAGAATTTGACAATTATGAGACTTTTTTCTTTGATGAATGAAGCCAGATAATTGTGTTTCCTACGTCCTCACAGTCTTTAATATCCTACATATTGAATAGGTCATTCTCAGTAGCCAGGGTAAGCACCTCCTCCTCGTGGCTCCTCCCCCAGGGCTCCATCCTCGGCCCCTTACACTTTAACATGTTCATGATGTCACTGGGTTCCATTATAAACAGATTACGTCACATTTCTCCAACACAAACAAAATGCGTTCAACCAAACTGATCTGAGGCAGGAAATGAGGGAGAATAAGGTAACCTCGATACAAATGATCAAATCACAAAGAGTGCAGCCAGAAAGAATGAATAAATCAAATCCACAAGGTGGGGTCCAGTAGGAAGCAAAGATTCCAAAATGACTCTGAGAAATGCCTCGACACTTGACCCAGAAGTTCTGAAGGGTAACTGACAAATCTAGGGGGGAGAACACGAGAACTAAAAGCACCGAAAAGTATTGGGTCAGTCCCAAAGGGAGGAAAAAGCTGTGAAAGTCACACAAGGCAAGAACTTCCCACTTCATCATCATCATCGTCATCACCTACATCATCTACATGTCAACAGATGAATCTCTGTCACAGCTGAGAAGACTCCGTCTCCTGATGATGATGAAGGTTGTGACTGTAATCTATTGAAAAAGTGGGAAAAAAAGGATTTCTGAGTTGAGACTGTTTGGTCAGAATATTCTCCAACGTCTAGAAGTAGTTCCTGTTTCCACAGAGAAATGAAGCAGAACTTAAAGTTTCTCCTCTAGCTTCATTATCGGTGCCGCTGACCGACTCCATTAACCCATCATTCTAATTTATCTACAGTTTATCTACAGACAGGAAGTCACGGAAACTACTTGTTAACTTTACCTTTACGACTAAAGACCATACAAATATAATTATTCCTGTTTGGAAACATTTTAAATTACATTCCATCTAACATTATGTCTAACATTCTAACTAATGTTCTAACTAACATTCTAACTTACATCTATCTAACATTCTATCTAACATACCATCTAACATTCCATCTAACATTCATCTAACATTCTAGCTAAAATTATATCTAACATTCTATCTAACATACCATCTAACATTCTATCTAACATACCATCTAACATTCCATCTAACATTCTATCTAACATTCTATCTAACATTCTAACTAACATTCTAACTAATGTTCTAACTAACATTCTAGCTTACATCTATCTAACATTCCATCTAACATTATGTCTAACATTCTAACTAACATTCTATCTAACATTCTATCTAATATTCCATCTAACATTCCATCTAACATTCTAGCTAAAATTATATCTAACATTCTAACTAATGTTCTAACTAACATTCTAACTTACATCTATCTAACATTCTATCTAACATACCATCTAACATTCCATCTAACATTATATCTAACATTCTAACTAATGTTCTAACTAACATTCTAGCTTACATCTATCTAACATTATGTCTAACATTCTAACTTAAACCTATCTAACATTCTATCTAACATTATATCTAACATTCCATCTAACATTCTATCTAACATTATATCTAACATTATAACTAACATTCTAACTAATGTTCTAACTAACATTCTAACTTACATCTATCTAACATTCTATCTAACATTCTAACTAACATTCTAACTTACATCTATCTAACATTCTATCTAACATTATATCTAACATTCTAACTAATGTTCTAACTAACATTCTAACTTACATCTATCTAACATTCTATCTAACATTATATCTAACATTCTAACTAATGTTCTAACTAACTTTCTAACTTACATCTATCTAACATTATATCTAACATTCCATCTAACATTCTATCTAAAATTATCTCTAACATTCTAACTTACATCTATCTAACATTCTAACTTACATTTATCTAACATTCTATCTAACATTCTATCTAACATTCTATCTAACATTCATCTAACAATCTATCTAACATTCATCTAACATTCCATCTAACATTATATCTAACATTCTAACTAACATTCTAGCTTACACCTATCTAACATTCTATCTAACAGTATATCTAACATTCCATCTAACATTCTATCTAAAATTATCTCTAACATTCTAACTTACATCTATCTAACATTCTATCTAACATTATATCTAACATTCTAACTAATGTTCTAACTAACATTCTAACTTACATTTATTTAACATTATATCTAACATTATATCTAACATACCATCTAACATTCCATCTATATTCTAGCCAATATTATATCTAACATTCTACCTAACATTCTATCTAACATTCTACCTAACATTCTACCTAACAATCTACCCAACATTCTATCTAACATTCTAGCTAAAAAACTAACTAATGTTCTAACTAACATTCTAACTTACATCTATCTAACATTCTAACTTACATCTATCTAACATTCTATCTAACATACCATCTAACATTCCATCTAACATTCTAGCTAACATTCTATCAAACATTCTAACTAATGTTCTAACTAACATTCTAACTTACATCTATCTAACATTCTATCTAACATTCCATCTATCTTCTAGCCAACATTCTATCTAACATTCTACCTAACATTCTATCTAACTTTCTATCTAACATTCTACCCAACATTATATCTAACATTCTATCTAACAATCTACCTAACATTCTATCTAACAATCTACCCAACATTCTAACTAACATTCTAGCTTCCATCTATCTAACATTCTATCTAACATTCTACCTAACATTCTATCTAACTTTCTATCTAACATTCTACCCAACATTATATCTAACATTCTATCTAACAATCTACCTAACATTCTATCTAACAATCTACCCAACATTCTAACTAACATTCTAGCTTCCATCTATCTAACATTCTATCTAACATTCCATCTAACATTCTAGCTAACATTCTAGCCAACATTATATCTAACATTCTATCTAACAATCTACCTAACATTCTATCTAACAATCTACCCAACATTCTACCTAACATTCTATCTAACAATCTACCCAACATTCTACCTAACATTCTATCTAACAATCTACCCAACATTCTAACTAACATTCTAACTTCCATCTATCTAACATTCCATCTAACATCCTATCTAACATTCTATCTATCGAATGTTCAAATGTTGTCCTAGCTAACATTCTATCTATTAAATGTTCGAATGCTGTAACTAACATTCTAACTTACATCTATCTAACATTCTATCCAACATTCCATCTAACGTTTCATCTAACATTTTAACTAAAATTTTAGCTAGCATTATATCCAACGTTTTATCTAATAATCCATCTAACATTCTAGCTACCATTCCATCTAATATTTCATCTAACATTCTATCTAACTTTCTATCTAACATTCTAGCTAACATTCTACCCAACATTCTAACTAATGCTTCTAACTAACATTTTAACTAACATCGATCTAACATTCCATCTTACGTTCTAGCTAACATTCTAGCTAAAATTCTAGCCAACATTATATCTATGATTTCATCTAACATCCTAGCTAATATTCTGACTAACATTCCAGCTAACATTTATTCAACATTCTAACTAACATTCTAGCTAAGATTCTATCAAACATTCTAACTAACATTCTAGCTAATATTTTATCATACATTCTAACTAACATTCTAGCTAATATTCTATCAAACATACTAACTAACATTCTAGCTAATATTCTATCAAACATACTAACTAACATTCAAGCTAATATTCTACCTAACATTCTATCTAACATTCTAACTAACATTCTAGCTAATAATCTATCAAACATTCTAACTAACATTCCAGCTAATATTCTTTCAACATTCTAACTAACATTCTAGCTAATATTCTATCAAACATACTAACAATCAAGCTAATATTCTATCTAACATTCTATCAAACATTCTAACTCACATTCTAGCTAACATTGATTTAACATTCTATCTAACATTCTGACTTAAATGTTGCCAACATTCTATCTAACATTCCCTTTAACAATCCGTCTAACATTTTAGCTAAATCTAACATTCTATCTAACATTCTATCCAACCTTCTATATAATATTCTAGCTAATATTATTGCTAACATTCTATCCAACATTCCATCTAACATTATATCTAACATTCCAAATAACATTCTAGCTAACATTCCAGCTAACATTATATCTAGTCAATATGGAGAATTAAGTGTGATTCATTTCAGGGGCCAGAAATCTGATTTTAATGTTTACTGTCATATATGATAGATAATATTGTATTAATTACAGATATAGATCTAGAACAGATCAATTAAAGACATGATGTTTCATTCTAGAGAAAATAAAACCTCATGTAATGATGCTGCTCACTCCTATCCTGTCCAGGGTCACGGGGTCAGGAGCCTATTCCAGCTGACTATGAGCTGGATTTAATTTGATCCATTGTGTAAAATGTATGTAAAGACATTTTCTATAAATGACGTCGATGATAAAAAAAAAACACTTTTAAGATTTAAGGTTTTGGCCTGAATTGTTCCTACCATGGCGTCGCCTGCATTTAGTCAGCTGACTTCTTGCTGTCTGATGCTTTTATTGTGAAATCTGTGTCATATTTAGCATTTTTTTTTTAAAAAAAATCCAAGTTCGTGTTTACGTGGATATAAAATATTTGACCTCATTATTATCATTCAACTGTTCTTTTAGAAACGGACTCTTCATTGGATTACCAGGGGCTGGAGCCTATCACAACATGAATGTTGTGATAGGCTCAGTCTACGCCCTGGAAAACCGGAACATCCTATTTTCTCTCCATCTTTAAACGTGTCTAACTTCATTCACATATGAGGCAAAACTTTAAAAATTTTTTTCTTATTTCATCTCCTCAAGAAGAGGTTATGCTCGGGATTTTGAGACAAAAGTAATTAAACCCATGACTATATGTAAGATAATTAATCAAAGTTTTTCCAGTGATCATAACCCATCATTCAGTCTTTAATTCATTTTTTAAAATAAAACAAGAAGGAGAAAAAAAACTGTAAAGGAGTCAGAGAAGGTTGAGACACGATATCTAATTTGATGAATGGAAGTTTGACCTCGGGGGTGGCGGCTCCCTGAGGATAAGCTGGAGAGTGTTGTTGGGGAGGGTCCGCTGACAGTCTGACCCCATCCAGAAGAAACCTGACATTTTTGTTACGTGACATTATTCATTGTGTTTGAACAGTTAATCATTCACTCATTTGTTTTTGTGTGTAACCGATGCTGCTATGTTTGGTTCTGGAGGATTTGGATCCGACCCCATCTGTTTTGGACGGTGGGAGGAAGTAGCCGACGCGAACCCCATGCACATTTCCAGACAGAAAGGTCCCTGGTCTCCTGGTGGATTTGAACCCAGAGCATTTATACAGTGAATCAGATTTATTCATTCATTTATTGGATCCGGCCCATTTCAAACCCTGGTGGTCTCATCTGCAGCCCCACGCTGGAAGGAAGAGTTTGATCACAAATGTAGTTTTTCTCTCGTATTCTGGCCCCAAACTATGACGATGCCAGAAAATTAAAACCTTCCGACTGACTTGATGCTGGTTGGCTGGGCAGGGGAGCAGGGGTCAGATGGAGAGATGGGTTAACAAACGAAAGAGATCAAATCCTTCCACAGTGAGGTATAATCAGGCACCTCGCTGCAAACTGCATGTGTGGATACTGCTGTGTGTGTGAGTGTGTGTGTGTGTCTGTGTGTGTGTGTGAGTGTGTGTGTGTGTGAGTGTGTGTGTGTGTGTGTGTGTGTGTATTTGTGTGTGTGTGTGTGTGTGTGTGTGTGTGTGTGTGTGTCTGTCTAGCATGGCTGGTGCAGCAGATGGACACGTGTACAGCAGGACCAGAGTGGGTTCTGTGTAACACCCCTGATGGCTGCAGACTTACACATGCAGCGAAGTGGACCGGTCCGGTGTCAGAACCTCGTTTCTATCTGTTAGACCATATTTTTAAATATATTTTCTTCGCCCCAGAAGTCCGTCTCATGTTCCTGCTTCCACTCCTCTGATGTTATCTAGATTCTCAGGCTGTCTTCAGCCCGCCGAGGAACTCGATATTCTATCGGTCGGTACCAAATAAAACCATCGCCAACAAGCAATAAAGAAGACAGAGAGACGATGAGGAGAAAATGTGATTTAAGACTCAACCGGGTCGTCCGCCCCGCACAACACGAGACATCTGATTGGTTATCGGGGCAAAGCCACAAATCTTTCCTCGCCATATTTTTAGAGGTCAGATAAGAGCGTCTTGCTGAGACACCAGGCAGACTGGGAGGGGGGGCAGTGTGGGGGGCGTGAGAGAGCGTAAAGGAGATAAATGGGGAGTTACATTTAAGGGTTAGTGACGTTAGTCTGGTTAATATGTGGCTTTCACTTAACTTGAGTTACTGACCAGTCGTATAATCAGTGTCCTGTAAGACAACTGGAGAATAACTTACCTTTAAATGTGTCACTTTAAGTTTAAGGGACGCCTTTAAGGACAAACATTTGGTGCAAAGACGGTACCGGTCATCGCTGGACAATTACATTTATGACGGGCCGCTCTGCAGGATTTACATCTGGTGTCCACTTTCAGCGCCGCGGCAGTGGAAGAGGTAGTGAGAACAGCAACAGGGAGGCAGCCTGAAGTCAAGGTGGCGGATGGGAGGCGAGACTTTAGTACCGGCTTGGTCTTTAACTGGATTTATGCTGTCGTCCCCGAAAAGTCCCCAATCCCCTGCGTTGTGAAAGAAATTGAGTTTGGACTAAATTGGACCGGGGGTAGAAAACCTTTGGAGACAACTGACCTTTCCCAAAATCAATCCAGTTCTTCCACACACTAAGGTTCATGCGGGTGTAAAGTTTGAGCATGATCCGTGAAATAGGTTTGAAGGATATTGAGGATGATGATTCCACAATTATAGTTTTCAGGGATAAAATACGTTTTTTTTTTAACCTCTAGTCAAAGTAGTGGTGAAAGGAGGAGCTTGTTTAAGGGGATTGTTAAACAAGGTGGATGAAGAACCATCTGAACTTATAAGAAGTGTCATCACCGTGACATCTCCCATAACGCCCAGCTAAGCCGTATGGTTTTAAGTTTGTGCTCTAGAGGACTTGTCAGATTCAAACTTTACTTATCGATAAAATGCTTAAAGGAGCAATTTCCCAAATGTGAAAAATGAGTCAATATATTCTCACCACGTACTGACGGGTAGTTAGCTTTGGTTAGTTTAAGGTCCTCGGAACCTTCAGGAGCCTCACAGCCAATCGAGTTCAAAACCAACTAATGAAGATGGTGGAGCAACGCCAGGGGCAACGCCAGGGGCCTGTGTGCTTAGACTTGGACCACCAGGGGCCTGTGTGCTTAGACTTGGACCACCAGGGGCCTGTGTGCTTAGACTTGGACCACCAGGGGCCTTTGTGCTCAGACTTGGACCACCAGGGGCCTGTGTGCTTAGACTTGGACCACCAGGGGCCTTTGTGCTTATACTTGGACCACCAGGGGCCTGTGTGCTTAGACTTGGACCACCAGGGGCCTGTGTGCTTACGACAGGGAACGTGAACCGTTAGCTTCATCAAGATCTTTTCGGACGGATGGCCACTATGTCGGCTCAGCTCTAAGTACTTTATTTTGGACTTTTATTCAAAGGGGTTGTAGCTCTTAGAATACGGATCGGTTCCGACGTCAGCGTAGGCGGTACTGGACACAAGCGGTCGTAGGTTCTCCAGATTAAAGGTCATGAGGCAGTTATGGTCGAACAGATCCAAACTCTGGTTTACATGGAACTAGTTTAAGTGAGTCAGAGATTAAGACTCGGTAATTAAACTGGAAACCATCAAACATAACTATTTGACACATCCAGCTCAACTGGGCGCTGAGCCAAGTTGCATTCATTTCAAGGACACCCATTAATGCATCCTGTTTGAACAGACACCCTAGGGTGCCCTTCACCTCACTATCTTTGATGCGTTCTACTTTGCTGCGGTTCTTTGAAGAGTACACCTTTGATGGTAGGTACAAGAGGATTTGTGAGGGAGCGATGATTGGTCCAGACATCAGGGGGTTCTGATTGGTTGAACAGAGACGCCATGTTTGAAGGCTTGTGTGAAACGTTTGACACGTAAAACAACAACAACAACAACAACAACAACAACAACAACCACATATTCCTGCCTTACATTTACAAACCAAATGTGGGAGATGCATCTTTAAAGATCCATATCATCTCCAGGGATGATTGAAGCTTGAAGATCTGACTTTTGACCCGATCCGGCTGAAAGGATCTTTTATCACCCGGGTCAGTTAAACCCGTGAATTCTTGTGAGCCTTCAGATCAGAAGAGTTCTATGAATAAGTAAGACATCAACAACATTACAAGATTGATGAATGAAATCTGGCTTTATTTTTAAAACTAGGCAAGGGTAAAGCCCCAAAAAGACCCCAGCCCCCTGCGTTGTGCAAACAATCCCCCTGATTGCATTCCTAAAATGAAATGTGACGTTATGTCTGCAGTGTTGTTCATGTTCACCAAACGGTTGCGAAATTATGGGGGAACTTTTTGGAGATTAAGCTCCCCCTAGTGTCACAAATATACAACCGATCTTTCCCAGAATCACTCCAGTTCTTCCTCGTACTGAGGTCTATGTTACTGTAAACTTTGACAATGATTCATGAAGTGTTCTTTGAAGTTATCGCATTAACACCAAAGATCTTCTGCGGCTGCGGTGAGGATTCCGTAACATCCCAGACTTTTAATGGAAGCGATCCCGTCTCAACACCTGAGACTTAAGCCCCTCCCCCCTGTGTTCATCAGTTTACTGCAACCACTGTGCAAGAATGATTAACGCTTTCGTACTTGTTTTAGTAAACTGTGCAGATTTATGGTGAAAATCATCGGACAGGATTGATTTTTTTTATGAGTTTCAAAAACCAGGCAGGTTAAAAAAGAGTTTTGATTTTTTTTTCCTGAGACACATGAGTGACACTTTTTTTTCTGCCTGACAGAAAAGAACTTCACAAACACGATGATTTCAACAATCTGCTGGAATAGAACCTGAACTTCAAATGATTGATGCTCCCAGCAACAACTCAGGAAAGATTCCAACCATTTCTGTCATAAATTGAAACAATAACTCTGACTATTATAGATTCTCCATCACGATTAAATTTGTCTCCTATAAACAGTATTTTCTGCGTTTCATGTCATCTATAAACAAGGAAAATTCCTCCAACTACCTCCCGGATGCTTACTCTGATCAGCCGTAACATTATGTCCACTGACAAAGGAAGTCAGAATTACAGGCATCATCTTATAAACGACACCTGGTTTATATTTATTAGATAGAATTGGAACATTTTTTATTCTAAGTGTTTAGATCTGAGCAGACGTGACAAGGACCAAACATGATGGGTCTCCAGAACGGCAGTGATTAGTACGTACCGAAGTGGTGAGATGCGAAGAACCGAGCCTGACCGAGCCTGTGTTGTCTGATGCTAAAGAAAAGCTACTGTAGCACAAAATTCTGTAGCAGTTAATAATGGTTCTGATAAGTGTTAGAACTTTGCGGAGCTTTTTTTGGAAGCACAATAATGACAATCCAAGTATCCAAAAATAGGAGCAAATCTCACTTACGCCAATTTATTTCGGTTCTTGTCATCTGTTACAAGCTCGCTAACGTTTCGACGCGGCGGCCTTCCTCAGAGCCAACGGAGAAGCTGGAGATCGGGCAGGTTTATGAGATGGCACTTCCTGTGTGACAAAGACTTCCGTGAGCCTAGTGGGCTTTGAGATTTACTGGGAGGAACAAAAGGTTGGAGACACGGATCAATAGGAACTTATTATTTCTGAGACCCCGCCCCCCTCTCTGTGTCTGTTGGAACGACTGTGCTGCTCACAACTCAGTTTTGATTAACTTTTTAAGCTCCCACTTCAGATTAGCTTCTCTGGCCACAACGTAGAATCCATCAACCTCCCCCCAGTACCTCCCTACCCCCCACACCTCCACCCCCACAGCCACCCACAGGCAATTCATTAACACATGGATCCCCTCCGCTTTGTCTGTCGCTGTCTCGGCGTCTTTGCCATCGCCGCCTCTCACTGCTAACGAGTCTGTTTTACAGAAGACATCTGCAATATTGCCTCATCGCTTTATTCTAACACAAATCCCATAATCCTCCCAAAGGTCAGCCTTTTCTGCCTTCTCGCTGCCCCGGCTCTCACCGCGCCGCGTTTTCATTTGTTTCTCCCGACGGATATAATACAACAATATGGAGGGAAAAAAAAAAAAAGATGAGGTAGAGGAAAATAAAGAAGACCCCGTTGTTTCTCCTCATCTCTCTGTGGCGTTGCTGCTCTCTCTCTCTCTCTCTCTCTCTCTCTGTTTGCTTTGTCTGAATGTATTTGAAGTTGAATGATTTATTACCACACACACAAGTCTTTTCTTAATCCCCCGTAAACTCTTTAAACACTCTCACCGCCCTGATTAATTTCATGACTCGTATTATCAGCCGCTAAACAAGTCGCCGATATCTGTAATAACAGAAAAACAATTTTGTTCCATGAATAATTCAAAAGCTGGAGGGATGTGCGTGAGGAAGGGAAGGATGCCGTGAATGACATCACTTCCTGATTTGAGATGATTGAGAGCCTGAAGTTTTTAATTTGGTTGAGTTTATTAGAAAGTCCAGTTGTCGTTGTACCGCCTGCAATAGTTTATCCTCCTGTGATGTACATCTCCGACAATTCCGCGCTTTATTGAATTCATTCTTCTTCAACGGCTGTAAAGACTTTTGATCCATTGTTGGATTTTCTTTCATGTAATCATATTTTATTGCCTGACGACTCAGTGGTGATTGTTTTGTTGGACGTTGGCGGTTCACGATGGAAGATGGCCAATAAGGGACTTCCAGATTTTCCCTCTCCCCAGCAACACTCTCCAGCTCCTCCTTGGGGACCCGGAGGCGTTCCCAGGCCAGATGGGATGTATAGTTCCTCCAGTGAATTCTGGGTCTACCTCGGGATCTCCTCGCAGTTGGACTAGCCTGAAGAACCTCCAGAGGGAGGCGTTCTGGTCAGATGCCCGAACCAACTGGATTGGCTCCTTTCCTCACGATTTATGAGAAATATTAAAAGTAACATTATTTATGAAACATAACAAAATCAACACCTGCCTTTCTATGACGAGGACAGACGGAACCTTGTGTCCTTCCCAAGGACTACCCATGTCTTCTTCTTCTTTCGGCTCAATCCCTTTTTAGGGGGTCCTCTGGTTGTTTTGGCGTAGGTCTTTATGATGGACGCCCTTCCTGGAACAACCCTCTCATCTATGCAGGCTTTGGACCGGCACTAGATGTGGGTGGGTGCCACAACCTTGCCTAAGGGTCCACACTGGATTTCTAAGACGGCCTCTTTGGGCTGGGTTCCAAACCCCAGTTTCCTGAACCCTTTCAAATAAACGACACAGTTATGTGTGCAGTGGTTCAAAACTTCACCAAGTTTTTTTTATTTTTTAATGTTTTTATTTCAGATAAACGCTACGTTATGTGTATAGTATATGTGTGTAAAGTTCCCTCTAGTGGACACAGGTGGGGCTCTCTGGGGTCAAAATCGTTTTTTAAGGCTCATATTGGGTCCATTGTCCCTCCAGCTGGTCCAAATGAAAAGTTCTCCTGGTTCCATCCCATAAAACAGTGTAGAATAACAAGAACTTTATATTTTTATCAAATGCGATGCAGAAGTTATCTAGGAAACATTGTTTCATGTTGTTTCTGTGGTACAATCACTCAGTGGGAGGTCTTACCTGTCAAACAGAGACAGAGGTTATGCAAAGGAACTTATAGTTGTGGAGATATTTGAAGTTTATTTTGGGTATTTTGGGTTTGTGGCTGTCGGCCTGTGATTCTTTATCACGTCAATAACTCCACCTATTTTATTTATTAATGAATCACCGTGACCAAGTTCCTCTAATCAACACAGTAACAGTTTTAAGGTTCGTTTCTAAGGTTGTGAACTGGATCGTTCTTCTGATTTAAAAGACCAAGAAAAAAGGAGGAACTTGTAGAGAGAGGGAGGAAGAGGAGAGAGGGAGGAAGAGGAGAGAGGGAGAGGAGAGAGGGAGAGGAGAGACGAAGAGGAGCGCCATCGTTCAGTACTCACTGCTTGATTTGCATGTGTAAAATAAATGTGAAGCATATTGCATCCCGCTGATGCTAATAAGAGGAGCAGCCATTAATATCAGCCGCTCAATCATTAATATTAATCTCCAGGAGTATTAATAGTTCCCTTTCACTCTGCCATGCGACTGCACTACAGGGCGTCAGCTACTTCTGTTTACACCTTCATCCATCTTTATTACACACTCAAACCATCGAATAATCAACTTTATCTCCCGCTCCTCCTCCTCCTCCTCCTCCTCCTCCTCCTCCTCCTCCTCCTCCCACCTTCCTCTCAGCATTCTATCTCTTATTCGCTTCATACGGTCGTCAGTCCATTTTGAGGTTTCTCAGTGTTCAGGATGCAGATGGCGTTCATTCTGGCGTTAGTGCGACACGTGTTGGGCTTCAGAGAAGAATCACGACGAGGCCAATAGTCAAGAACTAATCAGGATTAAAAATCGGATCATAGACTGAACTATTCGCTCTTTACAATCAGGAAACATTACGCTGCCATTATTATTCCTCCATCTGAATTTTTCTTAGATATGATTATTTCTGTTTAAATGTTAACTTTATCTTAAAATGTGGCCTATATGGGTCTCCAGTACCAACAGTTCATGGTCCTAAACTGACCCGCATAAGAACTTTAACAAAGTTTGTCTGTAGTTAAAGTGTTTATTTGGATGTTTGTAGAATCTATAGTGATGTTTATAGTGTTTATAGTGATGTTAAGATGTTTATAGTGATGTTTGTAGCTTTTATTGTGTTTTTAGTGTTATTTATGGTGTTTATAGTGATGTTTGTAGTGTTACTGGTTTTTATAGCGATGTTTATAGTGTTTATATTCACGTTTATAGTATTTATAGTGATATTTATAGTATTGATAGTGTTTATAGTGATATTTATAGTATTTATAGTGTTTATAGTGTTTATAGTGATATTTATAGTGTTTATAGTGTTTATAGTGTTTATAGTGATATTTATAGTATTTATAGTGTTTATAGTGTTTATAGTGTTTATAGTGATATTTATAGTATTTATAGTGTTTATAGTGTTTATAGTGTTTATAGTGATATTTATAGTATTTATAGTGTTTATAGTGTTTATAGTGATATTTATAGTATTTATAGTGTTTATAGTGTTTATAGTGTTTATAGTGATATTTATAGTGTTTATAGTATTTATAGTATTTATAGTGTTTATAGTATTTATAGTATTTATAGTATTTATAGTATTTATAGTGTTTATAGTATTTATAGTGTTTATAGTATTTATAGTATTTATAGTGTTTAAAGTATTTATAGTATTTATAGTATTTATAGTGTTTATAGTGTTTATAGTGTTTATAGTATTTATAGTGTTTATAGTGTTTATAGTGTTTATAGTGATATTTATAGTATTTATAGTGATGTTTATGGTGTTTATAGTGTTTATAGTGTTTATAGCGTTTATAGTGTTTATAGTATTTATAGTGTTTATAGTGTTTATAGTGTTTATAGTGATGTTTATAGTGTTTATAGTGTTTATAGTGTTTATAGTGATGTTTATAGTGTTTATAGTGTTTATAGTGATGTTTATAGTGTTTATAGTGTTTATAGTGATGTTTAAAGTGTTTATAGTGTTTATAGTGTTTATAGTGTTTATAGTGTTTATAGTGATGTTTATAGTGTTTATAGTGTTTATAGTGATGTTTATAGTGTTTATAGTGATGTTTATAGTGTTTATAGTGATGTTTATAGTGTTTATAGTGTTTATAGTGTTTATAGTGATGTTTATAGTGTTTATAGTGTTTATAGTGATGTTTATAGTGTTTTTAATGTTTATAGTGATGATTATAGTGTTTATAGTGTTTATAGTGTTTATAGTGATGTTTATAGTGTTTATAGTGATGTTTATAGTGTTTATAGTGATGTTTATAGTGTTTATAGTGTTTATAGTGATGTTTATAGTGGAAGATGACGTCAAAGTCGCATGAATTCTCCTCAGACGGTTCAGAGTGACGTAGCATTACAAACAATCCCACCTGCGTCTCATTTCGGGCCTTTTTAAACATCAGATGTGGTTTGGGCTCTTCACACTACCATGTGAGAGTCACCTGAACAACAATCAGAGCCGGGACACATTTTCCCTGCAGAATGATCGGAGCCTTAAGTCCATCTAGGAGAACCTTCTACAAAAGAAATAACATTCAAGTCTTTTTGACACAATTACGTGAAAGAACACTTCACGTCTATCCAAAGAATGAACGCAGGTCTTTATTGAAGTCCTGCTTGATTCTCACAGACACTGAATGGTTCTTTGTCGGTCCACACACATTCTAACAAAGCATATTTTCTCATTAGCCCTGTCTCCTGGAAATGATATACATATAATTTGGCCCAGCAGCTGTTTGAAGGAAACAGGAATGCTGCTCAATTAAGCCGTCCTGCAACATAATGAGATGCTCTTATTAATTAACATGCGTGGTAAGTTGCAAAGACGCAGTATCGACCGACAGTGTGCTCATTAGTGTTCTGGAGCATGACGCTGCAGACAGAATCTCCTTCAGTCTCCGCTGTGTGGTCGAGTGTGTACTCCTGCATGAATGCTGCGCTACGTCATTTCAGATTGACTCTCCTTGACTCCTAACTCCGGATGTAAATGGGTCCACGTCAGAGTCTGATGTTCCAGGATCGTCACCATCGCTCTGGAGTTGAGAGCTCTGCAGACATTTCAATACATTTCCAACGGACTCTCAGATGATGAGCTCTGGATTCTACGCAGGCATGAACACAACACCAAAACGTTATTCTTTACTATATTGTATCACAAGAAGCAAATCACAGGTTATGCATGTTTTTGGTGTACTAGTCCTTTAATCCAGCATTTGCTTCACAGCAGCTGTACAGTTGCTGTGAATTACATTGTTATTACTGTGTTATTACACATTTATGATTGCGTTATGTCACCTTGTCTGCTGGTGGGGGGGGGTTGTTTGTGTGTCAGTGGAGAGGAGTGGAGGAGGCGGGATCTATAAGCGCTGGCCTTGCAGGATTCTAAGTGGGCCCGTGGGAGCTGTGAACCGGTCCTTGTGTTGACAGGTTGTGTGTGGGTGTGTGTGTGTGTATTAATTCGAGCTTGTGTGTCCAGAGCTTCTCTGATGGAGAAACGAAAGTGGACGACCGTTTCATTTACTGCCCCGGGGAGACCTTTCCACCATCATACATTTATCGCTGCTGACCCAGCTCGTAGTCCAGGCCCGGCTTGTAAGGGCCTCCTTTCAAATCCGGGTTAGAACCACATAACCTTTAGACCTAGGGGGGGGGGACAAAAATACATTAATTAATAAATGAGACAATAAGTCGCTAATTCAGAAAAAGAAGAGACATTTTTTCTTCCTATCATGAATTTAATACTCTTCCGTATATTTGCAAGTATCAAGTTATTAGTTGTAATCCTGCAGACAGACAAACAAACAAACAGCGGCTTCAAATGTAAAACCTCCTTGGAAAAGTAAATCATTGTATTAATGGCCGTCAGTAAGGTGTGTGTGAACGCTGTCACAAACTACACACACGTGTGGTTTTACCAAAATCACTTCAGCAGCTCTCCTGGAATCATATCTGATCATGTTTAGGTATTTTTATAGAAAGTTATAATAAAGTCCTGAACTTGTGAGTGTGTGTGTGTGTGTGTGTGTGTGTGTGTGTGTGTGTGTGTGTGTGTGAGTGTGTGTGTGTGTGTGTGTGTGTGTGTGTGTGTGTGTGTGTGTGTGTGTGTGTGTGTGTGTGTGTGTGTGTGTGTGTGTGTGTGTGTGTGTGTGTGTGTGTGTGTGAAATCCACATTTCCCATTATATGCTTCCATAACGTTTAGGTTACATTATATTAATCAGTATTTTGTCATATCAGCGGGGGGCAGCTGGTTTCCTACTGTCCGTTAATGGAATTCGATGCGGATCACATGGACATGATTCCAGAACTCCGGCGCCGTATTTCATTTTGAGCCGGGACGGGAGAATATGGATTCCGCCGTTTTGAGTCACTGGAGTGGATTTGTTTATCGATTTGATTTGGTTTTTAATTTTGAACGTTGGAGCCGAGAAGATAAATCTGCAAAGACAAATAATCCCATTGTTTTCAGTTACATCAGCTGCTGTTTCGTTTTGAATAGCCTGACTCAGGTTATAATAGCCTGACTCAGGTTATAATAGCCTGACTCAGGTTATAACCTCCCGCCTGATTCAACAGGATTTACCGGCCGACCGCTTGTGGCTGCCCTCCAGTTCAACGTGATCGCCCCTCAGACAAACCAAACCATTATTATCTCAGTGTGTGACGCCCCGGAAGGCCTTACAACTCTCTCTCTCTCTCTCTCTCTCTCTCTGTCTCTGTCTCTCTCTCTGTTTTTCTCTCTGTGTCTCTCTCGGTCTCTGTCTGTCTCTGTCTGTCTCTCTCTCTCTCTCTGTCTCTCTCTCTGTTTCTCTCTCTGTCTCTCTCTCTGTCTCTCTCTCTCTCTCTGTCTCTCTCTCTGTTTCTCTCTCTGTCTCTCTCTCTGTCTCTCTCTCTCTCTCTCTCTCTCTCTGTCTCGCTCTCTGTTTCTCTCTCTCTCTGTCTCTCTCTCTGTTTCTCTCTCTGTGTCTCTCTGTCTCTCTCTCTCTCTCTCTCTCTCTGTCTCTCTCTCTGTCTCTCTCTCTATTTCTCTCTCTCTTTGTCTGTCTCTCTATCTCTCTGTCTCTCTCTCTCTCTCTCTCTCTCTCTCTGTCTCTCTCTCTCTCGCTCTCTTTCTCTCTTTATATGTATATGTATCAAATGTATCATTTATACTTGTAAGAACATGCAAAATGAAGTTCATTGGTTTCCCGGTTGTCATTATTGTGAGCAGGTTAGTGTCGACATCATCCATCCGTTCCCTGCAGACGTTTCAAAAACACAATCGGCTCAATTCTTTGAACTAAAGGCCGAAACGAAAGTCCTTCCTCTGATGAGCAGATGGATTCTTGATCTTGCGTTTGTGAGGAACGACGCAGGCATGTTTATTTCTAGAAACGTCTTTATTTCGTCTTTGAAGAAGGTCCGATTTCCTATTCTTCGTACCTGAGGCACTGAAAAGCTTAAATTCTACACGTCTTCACACGTTAGCTCTTAGCAAAACAGTTTTAACGAAATGTACATGTTTTTATGTCGTCTAGGTTTTTTCTTTTTCCCGGTCCTTAAAGTTTGTCAGGTGAAACACGTAAAGATTCATACAATACAATGATAACATGCAATACATACGTACTGTTTGTAACATCCATACAAACAGGCAAAAAGACAAACAAACAAAGAAAGAAAGAAACAGACAAACAAACAGACAAACAAACAAACAGACAAACAAACAGACAGACAAACAAACAAACATACATACAAACAAACAGACAAACAAACAGACAAAGAAACCAACAAACAAACATACAAACAAACAAAGAAAGAAAGAAACAGACAAACAAACATACATACAAACAAACAGACAAACAAACAAACATACATACAAACAAACAGACAAACAAACAGACAAACAAACAGACAGAGACTCACACAGGAGTGTAAACATCGGCTCATGGCGGCGGGATGGACGACCTGTTAGCGGTTGTAGTTCCACTGGGCTTGACGGGGATTTCTTGGAGATAAAACTTCAGAACTTTCCCTCAGGGGTTTACTGAACCAGACCCCACACTTTACATGGTTTGGATGAATGTAAACAAACAGGGTCCAAAGTATACAAGAAAACAACAACGGCGACAGCTTTATTTGTTTTCCATTCGCCTTCAGGCTAAGTAATAAAGTAAAGCGCGGGTTTAAATGAGACGGGCTTTAAATATGGATCCTGGAAGTTTATGGGGGAATAATCCTGAACTCAGGGCCCGGATCCCTCCAAGGCCGTCCCCCTCGCTCCAAACGTCCTTCAGAGGCAGCCTTCTTGTGTCGGGCCTGGAAGAATCGATGCATCGGACCCTAAGAATAGAAGACCCGTCTTATCCTGCCCCAGATTTCTAGATTCACTGCACACTGGAAATCATCGGATTTATTTGTGCCTCCACCGAAACACCATGAAGCGTCATGATGCATAATGCATGAGTGTGTGTGTGTGTGTGTGTGTGGGTGTGTGTGTGTGTGTGTGTGTGTGTGTGTGTGTGGGGGGGGGGTACTGGAGGAGCCTTATGCATGGAGGCAGTGGAGGATGGTCCTCCTCTGTTTTTGGGAGGCAAAAATATTGAAAGAGAATTTTGTAGAAATAAAGGATTTAAATCTCAGACTCGTGTTTAGCAGTTAGCTTGTTAGAAGAAATCCTTTCTTGATCACATGGAGTCGTACACAGAACAACTTAGAGGAATTATGTCTCTGTGTTTGACCAATCCCTGAGGGAGCAGTGGGCGGAGCCTTTGAAGCGCCCGGGGATTTAGGGTTTTAGGGTCTTGCTCAAGGACCTCATGACAAGAAGACCCTGGACTTGAACCTCCTACTGTCTGATTGGTAGACGGCTGCTCTCCCCACTGAGCTACAGCTATCCCAGCTAGCTTAGCCGTTAGCTACAAGTTCTGATTCACCAGTTTAACCAGATTTTATAACTTTTGTTTGAAAGGAATGAATAAAAGCATTTCGTAAAATAAGCTTTAATTTCTTATGTATGGGAAAAAAAACCCTCCAACATACCAACGTTGTGTGTGTGAGTGTGTGTGAGTGTGTGTTAGTGTGAGTGGGTGTATGCGTGTGTGTGTGTCTGTGTCTGTGTGTGTGTAAGTGTGACTGTGTGTGTGTGTGTCTGTGTGTGTCTGTGTATATGTTTGTGTGTCTGTGTCTCTGTGTGTATGTGTATATGTGTGTGTGTGTAAGTGTGAGTGGGTGTGTGTATGTGTGTGTGTGTATGTGTATATGTGTATGTGTGAGTGTGTGTGAGTGTGTGTTAGTGTATGCGTGTGTGTGTGTCTGTGTGTGTGTAAGTGTGAGTGGGTGTTTGATCGTGTGAGTATGTAAATGTGTGTGTGTGTGTTTTGTGTGTGTAAGTGAGTGTGTGTTGTTCCAAGCTAAAGAGCAACATCTGTTGTGCTTGAGGACTGAAGAGACCCTCAACTAGTGGTCTCTCTCACACTACACACCACACACTATACACTACACACTACACACCACACACTACACACCACCCACTACACACTACACACTACACACTACACACTACACACTACACACCACACACCACACACTACACACCACACACTACACACTACACACTACACACCACACACCACACACTACACACTACACACTACACACTACACACTACACACTACACACTACACACTACACACCACACACTACACACCACACACCACACACTACACACTACACACCACACACTACACACTACACACTACACACTACACACCACACACCACACACTACACACCACACACTACACACTACACACTACACACCACACACCACACACTACACACTACACACTACACACTACACACTACACACTACACACTACACACCACACACCACACACTACACACACCACACACTATACACTACACACCACACACTAGACACTATACACTACACACTACACACTACACACCACACACCACACACTACACACTACACACCACACACTACACACTACACACTACACACTCACACTTGTGTCTCTAGACACCTATTTTCCAGGCGACTGTCACATCTCTCCCTGTATGTGTGTGTTTGTGTTCTCATCTGCTGTTGTCCTTATTTCACACAAAGAAGTCTAAAAAACCCTGATGCACACACACACACACAGACACACACACACGCACACCTACACACACACAAACACACACAGTCACACACACACATATACACACAGACACACACAAACCCACACACACAAACACACATACACACACACACACACACACTCACACACACTCACGCACACACACAGACACACACACGCACACCTACACACACACAAACACACACACGGTCACACACACACACATACACACAGACACACACAAACCCACACACACAAACACACATACACACACACACACACACACTCACACACACTCACGCACACACACAGACACACACACGCACACCTACACACACACAAACACACACACGCTCACACACACACACATACACACAGACACACACAAACACACACACAAACACATACACACAGACACACACAAACACACACACAAACACATACACACAGACACACACAAACCCACAAACACAAATACACACTCACGCACACACACATACACACAGACACACACAAACACACACACTCACACACACACACACACACACACATGGAGGCGATGTTAGGACTGCACACATGGGTTCGGGTCAAACCTCTACACAGACCCGACTGTAGTGAACAAAGACTGAGGCTCCAGACGGGACAAAGATGGGAGGAGGTGGTCAGCGCGGCGACCTTACCCTCAGAAACCGTGACGCGTCAGGGATGACACATCATCTTGAGTGTGAGTGTGAGTGTGAGTGTGAGTGTGAGCGCCGGTGTCTCGGTCCTGGCGTCATGAAGCTCTTTGAATCACGCCGTTAAAAACATCAGAAGTGACGCGTAGAATTAATCACAGTAATTCCATCCTCTCTATCAGAACCCACTGCTGTGCTTTAATGAGGATCCAGACCCGGCTCTCCACACACAGGGTGCTGTTCGAAGATAACGGACTCACTCACCGCCTCTCTGCACCATGCATGTCCTCCTGTCAGCGCCGCGTCTCAGTCGGGCCGGGTTATAAACGCTCTTCCTCTGAACAGTACCGAGACGAGGCGTCACAAACCAAATACTCACGGATTAACATTAGCATGCGGCGGCTAGCTCTCGCTCTCCAAAGTGCCTACCTCCGGTTCACGATGTCCCTCCTCATCCTCACGCCAACCACTGTGGACCAACAAGATCTGCAGCTGCAGAGATGTTCTGACCCAGTCTAGCTGTCAACATTTGGTTCATGTCAAAGTCGCTCAGATGTTTCAGCGTGACCATGTTTCCATCAACTTCAGGATCTTCACTTCCTGCCCGATGTCTCCCACCTCACTATTAGATAAACCGTGACTTTAATTACATCCTTGTTTTTGACCGGATCAATCTTCCTCCTTCACGGATCGTTGGGTTCTTCTTTTCTATCCTGTTCTTTTAAAAGTTGACGCCGGCGCTGTTTTGTGGGAATCATGGGAATTTCTGATCTGAATAATTCATTCACAATTATGGCGAAAGTTCACAACAACAACAACAAGGATGAGTGATGATGATGGTGATACCGGCGTAGAATCAGAAGGTCAAGGGTCACCTCCTTTGAGCTATCAACAACGTTTTGTGCCAATACTGTTGCGTCCGTTAATACGATCAACCCTATTTATATAATCAGATATTACATGATTAGATTAGGATTAAACGGATCGTCTTCTCTTCAGATGAAGATGTGAGTGACGCATTATTAATTTTTTATCATGTTACGCTTTAGAGGAGCCATCTGACTAAATGACTCTTCTGCACTTCTCCAAGCTAAGATGACATCTGTCACTCAAAGGTGTCCTTTAAGTCATACTCGCCAATCACTCTAAAAGGCCACTTATCAATAAACGTGGCCTCATCGTTGAAAGTCTTCATCATCCCTGTTTGACTCTTTGCGTTGCCTTGGAAAGCAGTTGCCACACAGGAAACAACTACTTGGGATGTCGCGGCAATTTATTGTAGCCCATGGGTAATTATCGACGGAGGATGGCGTCTCTTCTCTGCTCGTCTTTGCAGAATAGGCATCGATAAGTTTGAGAACAACAATTATCTAAAAATACGGTGGAACTTATGAAAAAAAAGGGAAAACGATCATCGATATAAACCGTAGAGGAATCCGGCTGAACGCAAACAAACAATAACAATTTATTAATTTATTCACCCAGTGAATTCTCCAATGATCGGAGTCATGGATTCATTTGGTAAAGTTTGGGTAAAGTAACTATTACATCATTAAGTACTTTTGGTCAGAGAATGAATATAAATCTACATGAAGGGATACATATATAAATAAAAGAAATAGATAGATATTTTATGTTGTAACTGCATTCCAACAGTATATAATAATAGTCTAAGTAAATGTTTGTAGTTAAATACCTGGAGATACCTGTTGAACATTTGAAGAGCTTTTCTTTCACCTCATCAGAAAACAACTCATGTTGAGTTATGAACGCATTTAGAGTTTCCTCATCCCTCCGTGTGAAGAGTTACAGACCAAACATTGACATGACATAGACGATACCGATATTAGTTTTAAGAACATAATTGACACACACACAAATACATACATATATACATACATAAGTACATACATACATACATACATACATACGTACATATGTACCTACATACATATATACATACATAAGTACATACATACATACATACATACGTACATATGTACATACATACATACATACATACATAAGTACATACATACATATATACATACATAAGTACATACATACATACATACATACATACGTACATATGTACATACATACATATATACATACATAAGTACATACATACATACATACATACGTACATATGTACATACATACATACATACATACATAAGTACATACATACATACATACATACATACGTACATATGTACATACATACATACATACATACATAAGTACATACATACATACATAAGTACATACATACATATGTACATACATATGTACATACATACATACATGTACATACATATGTACGTACATACATACATATGTACATACATATGTACATACATACATACATACATGTACATACATATGTACGTACATATGTACATACATACATACATACATACATACATACATAAGTACATACATACATATGTACATACATATGTACATACATACATACATGTACATACATATGTACATACATATGTACATACATACATACATACATACATGTACATACATATGTACGTACATATGTACATACATACATACATACATACATACATAAGTACATACATACATACATAAGTACATACATACATACATAAGTACATACATATGTACATACATACATGCATGTACATACATATGTACGTACATACATACATATGTACATACATATATACATACATAGATACATAAATGTACATACATATGTACGTACATATGTATGTACATACATACATGTACATACATATGTATGTACATACATACATGTACATACATATGTACGTACATATGTACATACATACATACATACGTACATATGTACATACATACATACGTACATATGTACATAAATACATACATTTGTACATACATACATTTGTACATACATACATGTACATACATATGTACGTACATACATACATACATACGTACATATGTACATACATACATACATACATTTGTACATACATACATACGTACATATGTACATACATACATACATAAGTACATACATACATACATAAGTACATACATACATATGTACATACATATGTACGTACATACATACATACATACATATGTACATACATACATACATGTACATACATATGTACGTACATACATACATATGTACATACATATATACATACATAGATACATAAATGTACATACATATGTACGTACATATGTATGTACATACATACATGTACATACATATGTACGTACATATGTACATACATACATACATACGTACATATGTACATACATACATACGTACATATGTACATATTAAAATCCAAATCCTCCAAATTCAAACAGGGCTAATATTCAGGATATCTTAGCCGCAAATTTCACTCTGCAAAGACCCGGATTAACTCAGTCCAGCTCTGAGGAGGTCGCTCTACGGTGTTTGGATCCAGTGAATGATCAACAAGGTGAAATGAATTCAAGGTAATACCAGTAACAGGTAACGGTGGGGAAAGCGTGTTGCTGCAGAAGCAGGATGTTCTGTATTCGACCTGAAACACCTGCTTCGGTACCAGGGGGAAATGCTCAAACTGTGATATTACTTAACACTTAGGAAAGTAGTCTGGTGGATTAAGTAGAGCCTGCGGTACTGATCTCTCATTTCTGGGTATCATGCAGTATTCATTTGAATTTCAAAGTCCGGGCGATCCGGCACCAGCGTCAGGATCACAGGTAGTCAGCAGAGAACCACGTTTTGGCACCGGGAAGTCTTACTGTGCAAACCCGATTGCAATTACATTGGAGTGATTGTGATTGGCCCGGCCCAATGAAAATGGATTCAGCTGCTTGAGCCGGACATGGAGGGCTTCTGTTCTGCCACTGGTTTGGAGAGCGACAGATGGGGGGGGGGCAGTAACTGCTTACTGGACTTTTTACGTCGGGTACTTCATGACAACTACACTGTAACTGTAGAACCTTAGAACACAGATTTTATAGAGTTATAAGATATAGTAACTTAACCTCTGCATAGAATGAGGTTTCACTCAAACGTGTCCAAGTTTATTTATTAAGGAGGTCGTTGTTTTCCCCTAAGAGGACGTATACATCTCATTATTGGTAAAGTGCAGACAGACGGCAGCGTTATTGCTTTTCTGGAAGGGAAACAAATGGACAAAATGAAATAACAGTTGCATTACCTAACAATAACGAGAGCGGCTGATGGTTCCTTTATGTTCTGGTCGCAGGTCACGGCGTTCAGCGCCGCGGTTTCTCGTTAATCTTTCTGGCGTTTGGGTTAATTCCCAACCGGCCCAAACAAAAGCTCATCCCTCAGCTTTCTAAATGATTTGTCTTCCCTTTTATTGTCTCACTCTCTTGAACATGGGATTGTTTCCCCAGGCTGCAGACCCCTGCCACCCTATCGGACCACGGCTATCGATCTCCGGCCGAGGCTCGGGCCGTGACTCTATCGCCTCAGCGTTTTGAGTCTCGACGCAGCCCGAGTCGTGGAATCAGAGGACTCTGTTGTAGAATCAGACCTCCGTGTTTAAATCGACGGGGATGGGATGAAAGCAGCAGCGTTTGTTGAAATGTGTCAAGACATTCTTAGAAACGTACGGATGAGCCGGGAATGATTCTACAAGCAGAGATGGAAACATCGTTAAATTGTATTTACTGGACGTAGAACTTCAGTATGACTTCAGAACGCGAGCTAGCATCAAACCGTCACACGCCAATTCAAACAGTGGTGATGAAGACACCACCTACTCATCAGGGGGGTTACATTGATCCATGATTCATTCATTCATTCAAGACTCTTCAACATAGGAGCAGCCATCGGGACACATTTGGGTGAATTTTCCTGCCAAAGAATTGTGGACTGCGAGGAATGAGCGTCCAATCAACAACCGCTCTGATCCCTGAGCCACAACCGGCATAAGTGGATCAGCCCCCATGGCCCCAATCAAGGAACCGACCAGCGAGGGCCCTGGTGCCGGGTCCCTACTAAATAGGAGCCGTGGGTTGCCTCTACTGCAAAAACTCATGTTAACTCAAACATCAAAATGATGGGGCAAGAAGAGATGGCGACTGCATCCCTTCTGTTTGGGTTCCACAGGCGCCGCTGGTTGTTGTGAGGTGAAGCCGTCCGGCGTTTGTAGGACGTTTGTGCCTAAGCAGAGAAAACTGATATTGACACGCCCCTCATCAAAATGTCTAATTCATAATTCAGTAGTTCCTTAAAGACATGAGCTTTCATGGATCTGTACGTGTGAATTCTGATGTACAGACAATCAATCAATCTTTATTTATACAGCACCAATTCACAACAACAGTTGTCTGAAGGTGTTTTCCAGAAAGATCAGGTCTAAAACAAACTCTTTTTTCTCTTTATATAATTCTAAAACTCTTTATATAATTATCTACAGAACAAACTCTTTATATAATTATCTACAGAACAAACTCTTTATATAATTATCTACAGAACAAACTCTTTATATAATTATCTACAGAACAAACTCTTTATATAATTATCTACAGAACAAACTCTTTATATAATTATCTACAGGTAAAACTCTTTATATAATTATCTACAGGTAAAACTCTTTATATAATTATCTACAGAACAAACTCTTTATATAATTATCTACAGGTAAAACTCTTTATATAATTATCTACAGGTAAAACTCTTTATATAATTATCTACAGAACTAACTCTTTATATAATTATCTACAGAACAAACTCTTTATATAATTATCTACAGGTAAAACTCTTTATATAATTATCTACAGGTAAAACTCTTTATATAATTATCTACAGGTAAAACTCTTTATATAATTATCTACAGAACAAACTCTTTATATAATTATCTACAGAACAAACTCTTTATATAATTATCTACAGAACAAACTCTTTATATAATTATCTACAGAACAAACTTTTTATATAATTATCTACAGAACAAACTCTTTATATAATTATCTACAGAACAAACTCTTTATATAATTATCTACAGGTAAAACTCTTTATATAATTATCTACAGAACAAACTCTTTATATAATTATCTACAGAACAAACTCTTTATATAATTATCTACAGAACAAACTCTTTATATAATTATCTACAGAACAAACTCTTTATATAATTATCTACAGGTAAAACTCTTTATATAATTATCTACAGGTAAAACTCTTTATATAATTATCTACAGACACAACAAATTCCTCCTTGAGCAGCACTTGGAGTCAATGGCGATAAAAAACTGCCCTTTAACGGGCAGAAACCTCGAGCAGATCCAAGACTCAGGGTGGACGGCCTACTGCCATGACCGGTGGGGTTTGAAAAAAGAGACAAGGAGAGAGAGTGAGAGAGACAGAAAGAGAGAGAGAGAGAGAGAGAGACAGAGAGAGAGAGAGAAAGAGAGAGAGAGAGAGAGAGAGAGAGAGAGAGAGAGAGAGAGAGAGAGCGAGAGAGAGAGAGAGAGAGAGAGAGAGAGAGAGAGACGGGGTAAAAAGCATGTTAATCTCATAAAATGTAGTTTAAGTATCCTGATCGAGATATTTGGTCAATAATAATGTAATATTTGATTTTGGTGTTATAAAAGTAGCCGCCCTAGTGGTGATGCCTCCACTGTACACCTCAGGGTTCCGTCCTGCAGCGTTCAGGGACGAGTATGACGACTCGCCCTCCCGTCGGCTGACATGGCAGCATGAATACATTAGAAGGTCCGTGTGCCTCCTGTAGATTCATCAGCGCCGCGGTTGACTGATGCTAGAACGGGCCGTTTTACGTCCGTATGCAGCAATAAATCTGTGTCCAAACATTTATGAGTAATTATAAGTAATTTACGGGTATTATATGAGCATGTATGTTTTATGTTCTTTGTCGAGGTGCACTTTAAGAGTCTCTCCTTCTTTTGTGCGATGCCTTCGCTGCTGATAACAGACATTGATGTTGACCATAGTTCCTTTAACAACCTCCAGTCCAATGGGAGGAGTTTATTATGTGAGATGGCGAATAAATGTTTCAAATTCTACGTTTGACAGCTGATAGCAACTTTTTAGAACTTATATCCATATCCAAAAACATATTTATCCAAAGGCCTTCTCTGTTTTCTTCTAAACCCACAACATTCAGATGTTAGACAGAAAAAGTCCATTCAGCTTATCGACATTTCTCACTTTTATCAGTCTACACTCATTAACTTTTTTCACTCTGGAAACTCTTGCAGATATTTTGTGGTGTGGGTTGGGAATGGAAAGGCACAAAAACATGAGCGAAGTTCCATTTGTGTATTGATTGAAGTCTGTAAAGCAATTCTCAAACTCCCATAATGGAAACGAGTGCCGCTCTCTCTCCACTTGTCCTAACGTTTTCCCCCGCCGACCCTCAGACGTCTCTTCCTATCATCTTTCATTTGTCAGGCCCTCCTGGTTTATGTGTTTTTAAATGCAATTTCGCCCACCCGGATTTAACAGTGAAAGATTGTTTTCATTAGCGTGTGACAATAAATTGGATATTTAAAACAGCCGACTGGCTTTTCAATTTAGAATCTCGGGCGTCACGGCTACGCTTGGTTCATAACAACCCCGCCGTCAGTGGAGGAAGAGCCGGAGAACAAGGTGGAGGAGGAACAGGAAGGCTGGATTCAGAGACTGCTAATGCCATCTGATATTAGTCGCTGGTTAAATAGAAGCGTTTTCATAGGAAAGAGGGAAAAGTGTGAAGTTGTTGCTGTATTTGGACTGTGTGACAATGATCCAACCACAGGGAAACCGCCGGATGGACTATATTTAGTTGTTTTAGTTAGTTTGTTATCACGGGTTTGTGTAATGAGAAAAAAACTGCTTCTTTACAAATATATCCAGAATCAGTGTATTTAATAGTACTTTGTACACGTACTAGTCTTAATGTGGAAGCCGATGGAATAGAAAGTGGATTAAACCTTTGTCTCCATTCTTCCCTGACCTCTCCAAGCTCCGTTTATAGAACACACGGGCTCAGTGCGTCAGAGCAAAGACGTCCGGACCGGAAAAAATATCAGCGCAGCGCTTCGTTTAGCCATATTTAGAAACGCTCCACCAGATACTTTGTCCTTGGCAAGGCAAATTAAGCAATTCCCAAGAATTCTTTGGAGTGCAGCAAATGAAATTTGATCTGTCTTTATCCTCCAGCCGAGCCTGTAGATTCTTGATTCTTGCAGCGGCCATCGCGGCGTATGTTTATTCCTGTTGCTGCTGAGACAGATTAGAGAGTGGGACAAACTGGATTTGATGCCTGTTGGGTTTGACGACGTTGTATTTAGTGGTAATGTTTGAGTTTCTGGTTCTTTAGGAACTGAAAGGATGTTAATTCATTTTTCTGTTAGGAAAACCACCAAAGTATCCTGATTGTCGGGGGTTAATATTAATGGATCATCATTAATGGATCATGTTTGTTTTTCAGCGTATTCTGACATGTTAACGCTGTTTAGCCGTAACATTACAACCAGTGACAGGTGACAGGTTATTTATTACGTTATGGCGTCTGTCACTGCGTGGGATGTGTCAGGAACAAGTGGCCAATCTGTGTCGGTGTGTTGGAAGCTGGTGAAATGGTCAAAATTGTGATGGATAAACATCTGGGTCAGAACATCTCAAGAACTACAGGCCTTCTGAGATGTTGCTGGTCTGCAATGGTGACGACAATTACATGGAGACCAAAGGTTCATTGATGTGCATGGGGGGTGAGGCTAGTCCACATTATCCAGTCCCCCCACAGAAGTGGTACTGTAGGTTCTGAGAGAGAGGTTCTGATAGAACTGTGTTTGAACACCTAATGTTTCACTGAGCTGAGTTGTTGTTAAAAGTTGACCTATGCAATATTTTATGGTTGATCAATGTGGTACATACAACAAAGTTGACTCCACTTTCTGAATATGTAGAACTGTGTTTATTCCAAAAAAAAAAAAAAAACTTTTTTTTCAGAACTTTCAAACTTAATAATTAGATGAAGTTCGAGAATGGGTGAGGAGAGGAGGTGCTCTCTACTCCTCACCCATTCTCCTGCACCCTCTCTCCCCTCCTCTCCCTCTCTTCTCTCCCCTCCTCTCTCTCTCTCCCCCTCAACCCAACCAGTCACTGTGAGCCGTCCACCCTGATTCGGGGTCTGCTGGAGGTTTCTGCCTGTTAAACAGCAGTGTTTCCTCACCGCTGTCTCCATGTCTTTGCTCCGCGGGAGATTCGTTTGGACTCTGTAGAACAAAAAGTCTTCCTAGACCTGCAGTTCTTGAAAAGGGCATTGAGAAAAAAAAAAAAAAATTGTCAATTGGCACGATGAAAATAGAACTGATTTGATTTTCTCCATTTGATCTCTCTTTTAAACCCAGAAAATCTATCATTGTCTGTATGAACCTGGACCCGCTCAACCCTCCCACCTGGTTTCTGAGTGAAATATGGGAAGTGGTTTTTGGATAATTCTTCATGAAGTTGGTGAAAGCGAAACCCTTTTTCCTCAGAGATAATCGCATCTTCTCAGAGGAGAAGATCTTTATTGTCAGGCTGCTGGAGCAGAATCTTTCAAATCCAGCCTAATAGCTGCTTCTGTGCAGGGAGGTCAAAGGTCAGGTGCAGCAACATTTGAGCTAATGGAGAGCTCGTGAAGTCTGCATGTCTCTGATGATGGCAGAGTTCTCTGTCATCCGTCTGTCCTAGAAGAGACAGGGTGAAGACAGACGATCTGACAAACTGAAGGAAGTTGCTTCAACAATAAACAACTTCCTGCAAAAAACAGCAACTTTTACTGTTTGGAGAGAGTTTTTATTATGCCGTTCGTTTGTGTGTTCTGGGCTGTTTCTGTCTTTGATAGCTGAGGCGGGTGGTTTGATAGAGACATGACGGCGGCGGCGGCGGCGGCGGCGGTGAGTACGCACGCGTCTCTATTGACAGAAGCAGATTGCTGTGAAATACACGGAGAGAAAAGTCTATTCCTTCTTCAGTCTGATGCGCTGGAAACATCCATCACCGCTGACAGAGAGAGGGAGGGAGGTGGGGCGGAGCGGGGAGTGACAGGTGGAGGAGGGATCTTAATTCTGCAGGGAATTAATGTGTTTAAAGCTTGAATACACCGGGAGTCACGACAGAGACGCAAACGCAGCGCCGGCGAGGACGTCAGCGTTTTAAGACTCTGGATTCTTCCATCTTTTCTTTATTTGGTGACTGACCCCCAGACCACCCCTCTAACACACACACACACACACTAGTACACGTACACATACAAACTAACACACACACACAAACACACATACACACACACATAAACAGACGCACACATACACACTAGTATACAAACACATACAAACTAACACACACACATAAACACACATAAACACACGCACACATACACACTAGTACACATACACATACAAACTAACACACACACACAAACACACATACAAACACACATAAACAGACGCACACATACACACTAGTACAACTACACATACACACAAACACACACTAGTACACATACACATACAAACTAACACACACACATAAACACACATACATACACACATAAACACACACAGACACATACACACTAGTACACACAAAAAATAACACACACACATAAACACACACAGACACACTAGTACACGTACACACACAAAATAACACACACACACAAACAGACGCACACATACACACTACTACACAAACACATACAAACTAACACACACACACAAACACACATAAACACACACACATAAACAGACGCACACATACAAACTAGTACACAAACACATACAAACTAACCCACACACATAAACACACATAAACACACACACACACATACACACTAGTACACGTACACACACAAAATAACACACACACACACACACACTAGTACACATACACATACAAACTAACACACACAGACACATACACACTAGTACACACAAAAACTAACACACACACATAAACACACACAGACACATACACACTAGTACACGTACACACAAAATAACACACACACATAAACACACATAAAAACACACAGACACATACACACTAGTACACATACACATACAAACTAACACACACATAAACACACATAAACACACAGAAACATACACACTAGTACACATACATATACAAACTAACACACACACACACACTAGTACACGTACACATACAAACTAACACACACACACAAACACACATACACACACACATAAACAGACACACACACACACTACTACACAAACACATACAAACTAACACACACACACAAACACACATACACACACACATAAACAGACGCACACATACACACTAGTACACAAACACATACAAACTAACACACACACACAAACACACATAAACACACACAGACACATACACACTAGTACACGTACACACAAACTAACACACACACATAAACACACATAAACACACACAGACACATACACACTAGTACACATACACATACAAACTAACACACACACATAAACACACATAAACACACACAGACACATACACACTAGTACACGTACACACAAACTAACACACACACATAAACACACATAAACACACAGACACATACACACTAGTACACATACACATACAAACTAACACACACATAAACACACATAGACACATACACACTAGTACACGTACACACACAAAATAACACACACACACACACTAGTACACTTACACATACAAACTAACACACACACAAAAACACACATACACACACACATAAACAGACACACACATACACACTAGTACAAAAACACATACAAACTAACACACACACACAAACACACATACACACACATAAACAGACGCACAAATACACACTAGTACACGTACACATACAAACTAACACACACACATAAACACACATAAACACACACAGACACATACACACTAGTACACGTACACACACAAAATAACACACACACCCACACACACACACTAGTACACATACACATACAAACTAACACACACATAAACACACACAGACACATACACACTAGTACACACACAAAATAACACACACACATAAACACACACACACATACACACTAGTACACACACATACAGACAAACACACACACATAAACACATACACACAAAATAACACACACTAGCACATATACACAAAATAACACTCACACATAAACACATACACACAAAATAACACACACTAGCACATATACACAAACACACACACACTAGTACACCCTAACAGACACTTACAAACACAAACACACGCACTCATACACCCACACACACACACTCAGACACCCACACACACACAAACAAACAGACACACATGCACACTAACACAACATTTTATTCACCTCTGTTATTTCTCTCAGATTTTATGTGTGTGTGTGAGTTTGTATGTGTGTGTACTAGTGTGTGTGTGTGTGTTTATGTGTGTGTGTTCAAGTGTGTGTGTGAGTTTGTATGTTTGTTCAAGTGTGTGTGTGAGTTGTATGTGTGTTCAAGTGTGTGTGTGAGTTTGTATGTTTGTTCAAGTGTGTGTGTGAGTTTGTATGTTTGTTCAAGTGTGTGTGTGTGTCTGTGTTTATGTGTGTGTGTTCAAGTGTGTGTGTGAGTTTGTATGTTTGTTCAAGTGTGTGTGTGAGTTGTATGTGTGTTCAAGTGTGTGTGTGAGTTTGTATGTTTGTTCAAGTGTGTGTGTGAGTTTGTATGTGTGTCTTTCTTTCTCCATCATTTACACACATTCATCCACCGTCGTTTTTTTTTTTTTACTTTATCTTATCACCCTTTTTCATATATTATACATTATCCTCCCTCCGTTTCCTCTTTTTGTTAAATCACATCATCTCCTCCTCTTCCTCCCCCTCCTCCTCCTCCCCCTCCATTTCAGCTTATCTGATTAGAACTAGAGTTACAACTCCTTC
>JBBDHG010000372.1:192500-197500 GCA_037951165.1 Lophius americanus
AATCCTGTTTCCTCTTTCACGCGCTCTCTGATTGACTACTTTGGCGCACCTTCATGCTCTTAAATAGTCCGTAGGAGTTATTTCATGCGTGTTGCGCTGGCGTTGTCTGCCTGTGTGTCGGCGCCGTCAGAGCCGGGACACGAGAAGAGTTTGCCGGTGTGTTGGTCAGTAGGTCCGGCGAAGATATATGGGCCGCGCACACTCGGAACCCAGAGGTCGTAGCGAGAGCAGGGTGCATTACTGCGATTGAAGCCGATAATGCACCAACAGGCTGTGGGTTTGTGCCCCTTCTAACCCAATCACAACGGCGCTGATGGTGAGCCCCGCCATCTGTGCTCCTTTGATTGGATCGGGGGAGTGATTGATGCACACTTGAACCTATTCCAGTGAGTTATGGCGGCCTGCGGCAGTCTTTAAGACAAGACGGCGTGGTCATTTTTCACCTGCAGACGCCAGCTCGTCGCACTGTCCTGCTCCGCGGTGCATTCATTCACTCGTTCACCGTTTGATGCCAGGCTGAAATGCGTTTTGGCGTTTCAAATTGAAGGGTAGTTTTAAGTCATGTGGTCATTTCCTCCCTCCCGCCCTGAGATGTACCACATTCTTAAAGACGGACTCAGAACCTCTAAACTGTCATTGTTATCTGAAAATGAGTCAAAAACAACCGAGTCATGAAATGAAGAGGGCGAGGGAGACAGAGAGAGAGAGAGAGAGAGAGAGGGAGAGAGAGAGAGAGAGAGAGAGAGCGAGAGATAGAGAGAGGGAGAAAGAGAGCGAGAGAGAAAGAGAGGGAGAGAGAGAGAGAGAGAGAGAGGAGAGAGAGAGAGAGAGAGAGCGAGAGATAGAGAGAGGGACAAAGAGAGCGAGAGAGAGAGAGAGGGAGAGAGAGGGAGAGGGAGAGAGAGAGAGAGAGAGAGAGAGAGAGAGAAAGAGAGAGGGAGGGAGAGAGAGATAGATAGAGAGAGAGGGAGAGATAGAGAGAGAGAGAGAGCGAGAGATAGAGAGAGGGAGAGAGGGAGAGAGAGAGAGAGAGAGAGAGAGAGAGCGAGAGATAGAGAGAGGGAGAAAGAGAGCGAGAGAGAAAGAGAGGGGGAGAGAGAGAGAGCACACAAAACAAAAATGGAAATAAAAGTTGACATAAGAAGAATGAGGATCGTGTGATGACCCCAGAACACGAACATGCCCCTCCCACTGGAAGCCTGATTGGTGGAGTAGGGTCTTCATCAGCGGGGGCAGACAGTCTGTCTCCTGGCCTCCACATGGTTTGGTTTTATTTCTGCTCCAGATTCTAAGAGATAAAAAAAGAAAGAAAGATAATTCCATTTCCCCCCATAGATAATTGATCCTTAAAATAAACCCGTCCTCCGAGGGAAGAACTTCTCACGTTGGATCGTCTCTTATTTTCTGCCATTCTTTCCTGTAGAACAGACAGAACCTTTCCTGTTGCTGGACAGAACCGTGAGCGTTTGTGTCTCAGCCCGGCGACTGTGGTCCAGACGGCGCTGATGAAATCACCTAGATATGAAATGTGAAAGACCCTTTGGAAGTATTCATGCGGTGTGAGAGTGGATTTAGGGGTTTGGGCTACAGATCGGTTCTGACCCAAGACTTTGGGTCGGATTTGGGTTATTCTGGATTAAATTGATCTGAAAACTCATTTTTCATGGAAAAAAAAAACGTGGATTCCTGTGATGAAGGCTCTGAGTCAAAGCAGGACGACGATGTTTCTAAAGGAGGATGAGGTGAACCCGTCCGTCTGATGATTCCGTCCATTCGACACTCCTTCCTGTTGGTTTCCTGCCGCCAACAACAAACAGCTCTTACTTCCTGCCTGCTTCAAATGAGCCGTGCTTCTGTTTGTGCTCGTGTGCGCAGCCGATCGAACGCAGCCGAGCGAACGCAGCCGAACGAACGCAGCCGAGCGAAGGCATCCGTGCGTGGGATACTTTCCCTCGGCGTACGAGTGTCGGGCTGCGTGTGCGTCTGTGTAACGCTCACTGCAGAGAATAGTAGAAACATCGCTCGAGTAACTCGGAGGCATAATTCTGGGCGCCAGGGGAGAGTCCTCGCCGGCGTGCTTCATTTATATGGAGAGATGTCTCCCGGTGTTTGAAGGGACTTAAATAGAACAGTACAAAGCATGTCAGGGGGAAAAAAGGAAAAAAGGGAAATCTGTATTCAAACACGCGACACGGTTCAGCAGGAGAAAAGCTGCTAGTCTGACTGACTGTCTGACTGACTGACTGACTGACTGACTGACTGACTGACTGTCTGACTGTCTGACTGACTGTCTGACTGTCTGACTGTCTGACTGTCTGACTGACTGTCTGACTGTCTGACTGTCTGACTGACTGTCTGACTGTCTGACTGACTGACTGACTGAATGAGCTAATATTTTTTTCCAAGCCACGGGAAAAACAAAAACAAACACAAAAAAGGAGGGACTTTCATCTTTGAGGTGATTTGAGTCTCTCACGTCTTTCTGCTCAGAGGAGACGGTGTCTTCTCTTCTGCTAGCTTTGTTTTTAACTGTACCAGTCCACTGAGTCCCTCCATCAGTCCCCTGTCCTCCTCCGATCCCAGAAAGAAACACAAGAGAGTCCAATCGTGTGATCTGGAAGCAGTTAAGACCACCGTCACTCAGCCAGTGGGAAACAGTTGAGCTGCTTTGTACTGTGACACATAATTATACATGTGACCTCCAGAGGGTTCTTCTGTGTCCTCAGATGTGCTTCTCACTTACGAAGGTGCTGAGATCAGTGCTTGGTCCCAAGAGCAAGAGCTGGTGGAAGAAGGCTGGTGTTCCTGGAATGGAGACCCCAGAATGGAGACTGGTGGTGGAACATGTCCGTGAGGGGACGACGGGGTCTGGATATAGGGGGGCTTAGTGAGCCATTTGTAGTTGGACAGGAGTTATTAGAGGTTCTGTTGGACAGGAGCTATTAGAGGTTCTGTTGGACAGGAGCTATTAGAGGTTCTGTTGGACAGGAGTTATTAGAGGTTCTGTTGGACAGGAGTTATTAGAGGTTCTGTTGGACAGGAGTTATTAGAGGTTCTAGTGGACAGGAGCTATTAGAGGTTCTGTTGGACAGGAGTTATTAGAGGTTCTAGTGGACAGGAGCTATTAGAGGTTCTGTTGGACAGGAGCTATTAGAGGTTCTGTTGGACAGGAGTTATTAGAGGTTCTGTTGGACAGGAGCTATTAGAGGTTCTGTTGGACAGGAGCTATTAGAGGTTCTGTTGGACAGGAGTTATTAGAGGTTCTGTTGGACAGGAGTTATTAGAGGTTCTGTTGGACAGGAGTTATTAGAGGTTCTAGTGGACAGGAGCTATTAGAGGTTCTGTTGGACAGGAGTTATTAGAGGTTCTAGTGGACAGGAGCTATTGGAGGTTCTGTTGGACAGGAGCTATTAGAGGTTCTGTTGGACAGGAGTTATTAGAGGTTCTAGTGGACAGGAGCTATTAGAGGTTCTGTTGGACAGGAGCTATTAGAGGTTCTGTTAGACAGGAGTTATTAGAGGTTCTGTTGGACAGGAGCTATTAGAGGTTCTGTTGGACAGGAGTTATTAGAGGTTCTGTTGGACAGGAGTTATTAGAGGTTCTAGTGGACAGGAGCTATTAGAGGTTCTGTTGGACAGGAGCTATTAGAGGTTCTGTTAGACAGGAGTTATTAGAGGTTCTGTTGGACAGGAGTTATTAGAGGTTCTGTTGGACAGGAGTTATTAGAGGTTCTGTTGGACAGGAGCTATTAGAGGTTCTGTTAGACAGGAGTTATTAGAGGTTCTGGTGGACAGGGAGTTAGTGGAGAATATGTTGGGCAAGAATTTAGTGGAGGTTTTTAAGAACAGGAAACCAGTGGAGGTTCTGGAAGACCGGGAGCCAATGGAGGAATTATGAACCGTACAGAATTCATTCATTGGCTAATGATGGTCCTAATAGACTCCATCAAGGACAATCGGACATCATTTGGTTTTGAAGATCGTTTGTGAGTCGAGGGTTCTAGAGGTCAGAAGTGGATCATTTATCAGCGGACCCTCTGAAGGACCTTTGGTGTCAGGCGGCAGAAGGTGTGGATGGTGACCCAGCCATCAGGAGAGGGATGTGTAGGTGAGGGGGCAGAATAGAGTCCTAATGAGTTCATGGTTTCATCCAGAGTCTTCTTCAATACAATTAAGATCAAGTGAAGAGAGAGGAAAGATAAATGAAGCTAAAGTAAGACGTATCTAATGTGATCTAGACTCCATGGTCCCACAAGGAAGTTCAGCCTCTCAATAAAACATGGATCTCTGTCTTCTCTTCTTCTGTTGTGGTGCATTATGGGCCGTGATATGTATTATACATAGAAGTATAATTACATTTCACGTTAACAACACTAATCCTCTTTCAGATTAAGTTTGCAGGACTTAATTCCAGGATTTACAAAACAGGTTTTTAGTCTTTAGTTCTCATTTGATCTTAATGATTTTAATATTTCACAGAGTTCCCAGTCCCCCGTTAATAAAGTTTAAAGCACGAGGTGTTCTTCGGTTTCTGCAGGAGTTACAAACACAAAACCTTCGTCTCATTTGAAAAAGTTTCATTCAGGAGGAAAAATTGTGAATATGTTTTTTATATATAAATATATATATTTTTTATATATATATATATATATATATATATATATATATATATATATATATATATATATATATATAAATATATATATATACATATATAGTATATGTACCAAAGTCTTGGAGAAACTGGGGTGTAATGGTCGGCTCTTTTTCCGTTTGGACATAATATGATGGTTTTTCTGAACTTGTGACTTGATTTGCCCAATGTTAGCTGGGACATGTTAGCTGGGGCATGTTAGCTGGGACATGCTAGCTGGGACATGTTAGCTGGGACATGTTAGCTGGGACATGTTAGCTGGAACATGTTAACTGGGGCATGTTAGCTGGGGCATGTTAGCTGGGGCATGTTAGCTGGGACATGTTCGCTGGGACATATTAGCTGGG